>CAKNXH010075283.1:0-28420 GCA_932178445.1 Andricus quercusramuli | reverse complement strand
AGGAGGAGACCTGGACCTGACACGAATAGGAGGATCGACAGGAGGAGTCCTGGAGCTGGCCCGAATGGGAGGATCGGCAGGAGGAGTCCTAGACCTGAAACGAGTAGGAAGATCGGCAGGAACAAGAGAACGCTCAGGCGAATGTCTTTCAAAGAAATAAGAAGTTCTGCCGCGAGGTACGCCAGGAATAGGTTCGCCATTTGGCAGGCATTCGAACTGTGAACCGAACTCTGCAACAAAGAGGAGACAATTACATTTTTTCATGTACGTTCGTGTTTCACTATCCCCTTGTAGAAATCGATCCCCTTATCTATATTTTAATCAAGAAAGTAGTCAAAATCTCACTTGAACAGTAGGCAAAGTAAGTTCTAGTCATGACTGCTGGAAAGTAAACATTGTGGACGTAGCATTTGTTTTAAACTTTTATTTATGGACAGTTGGACTATAGATCGGATTATTAGAGTAATTAAAAATGCAGAATTGAAAGATCATGTGAAAAGTTGCATTAGTATTTCGGTGATCTCTAGTCGGATGAATTTTTATTTGCGGGAAGGATGAAAATGTTCTGAAAATTACAGATATATTATACTATTATATTCACCAATAGAATTTAGGGTGATTGCCAATCTGAAGACAAGAGCAAAAACGATCCTCATCTTTCCAAGTAGAGGGAAAACTGTAGAAAGTAATCCTGAATAATTTGGTTAACAATGTAACAAAGAACTATTCTGGTGCTCCGTTATAGATTGTATAATATATTAGACAGTCGTTATCTCGCAGAATATAGACGTCAAACTTATCCTTCTACGATGTTGACATATGATAAGATTTAATTTTAAATATGATCATTTTATTACGAACTTCGCTAAAGTTTAGATACAAAATTCGATAAATTCTTCAATTTTTTGTTTAAAAACTTCTTATTTGATGTATGCCCTGAAAAAGTCTGAAATATCTCTACTAGGGGCCATTCGTCGTCGAATTTCATAAGCCTGCTAAGAGACTTAAAAGAAACTTCAAGTATCATTTTCTACGCTGTTATCGTCTTTCAAACGCTACAGTGATTTTTAGTTTCCTTGGCGCTACACGTTGACACATAAACGAATTAGGAGAACGAGAAATAACAGGTTAAATAATTCTAAAATAGAATCATGAATCAAATTTGAACTGTCGCCAGAAGGAGTAAGTGAGAGGGCAGGGGGCGGTTAGGCAACAACCACTTTCAATTTAATACAAATATTTATTATTTAAAAGAATAAATTCGGACGTAAGGGATGACACATAGATAAAAACCAAAGGTCCACAATATGTGGCAAGTCGGAGTAATCACCCGGTCCGTATTTCCCACTCCAATCTGGAACTCGCTCGCAGGGGATTAATGAGCAAACCTGCCCCCATCATCCATCCCAAAGAGGTTGCGGCGTACACGGTCGACCGGTGGTGGTCGCACGATCACCGATTTTAGTCGCCGGGATTCTCTTTGGAACAGCGGTTGCGGGTATACCCCGAAGGGGTTTGGGGGGGCAAGACCCCGAAGACTCGGAGGATCCACGAAACACGTGGGAAAGAATCCGCTTCTTTCTCGGTGAGCACCTTCCAGGGAACTCAATTTCGGCTTTCTGCCATGCTGCCTTGAGAGTGTGAGTTGGGTCCTTCCTCGGGGTTCCGGCTTCCTTAGAGAAAGCTAAGTGGGAGGGCGGGGCCTCTTCTGCTCCGCAGAGTGCCGAGGATGTTGCTGAATAAGAGAGCTCTTCCAGGCCTCTTCCAATCGTTTTTTCACGGGCTTGGGATTGCTGCAGTCTGGCTGAGTTATAGCGATTCGTAGGTTCTGGTATCGGCAGGTTAAATACCGCTGCTCTGAAACGTCTGGTACAGGGACTTGGCTCAAGGCGGGTGGTTCCGTCTTGCTGGCGCTGGAAACTTCTCTTTCTGGTGAAAAGGTGAGGGGGGAAGCCCTCAGTGCGAGGATGACTTCCTCCGCATCGGAATGGTGTTGCGTCGGTATTTCCAGGTTCTCGGCGGCTGTGGTACAAGGAATCAGGTCGTCCTCCGGGGGTACCGGCTCGTTCGCAGAAATCTTCTGGGCAGGTGAGGTCAGGTTGGCAGGACAAGTAGATGACTCTTAAGAGCCCGATACTGGCCCTCTCGGTGGGTTTCTTGCTCTTACGCTTCGGAGGCAGTGGCACCCCTCCTCTTCTTGTTCTTCCCTTTCCGGGGTTCGTTACCCTGGGAAAGGAAACAATACGCGCCTCTTCAAGTACCGATTCAACGCAAATCCAATAACCAAGTTTATCAAACAACTTAATGACTCAGTGATCCCGTTTACCAGAATCCGTACTGGCCCCACACGTGGGGGAGAAAGACTGGCGCAAATCTAAAGCAATCGATTATCAATCAATTGAATAGGGCGTAAAAATTGGACCCAAAAGAACACGTACTGGCCCCTCTCGGGTAGAAGAGGCCGGTGCGAATAGAAAAAAACACAAGAGCTATTAATTAATTTAATAACACAAACTCCCGATCGGAACCCAAGTACTGGCCCCTCTCGGGTAAGAGAGGCCGGTGTGAATCTAAAAACACCAGAGCTATTAATTAACTTAATTGCCCAAACTCTCGATCGAAACCCACGAACTGGCCCCGCTCGGGTAAGAGAGGCCGGTGCGAATCTAAAAAAAACACAAGAGCTATAAATTAATTTAATAACACAAACTCCAGATCGAAGCCAACGTACTAGCCCCTCTGGGGTAAGAGAGGCCGGGGCGAATCTAAACGAGCAAAACGAACCAAGAATTTTTCTAACCCATCTGAAGAAACGGCAATTTGATTTTACCCTTCATTCAAGAATCTTGTGGTTTATTTTGACACTTACGGTCGTCCCGGAGTCCCTTTATCCATGGTCAAAATCCCGGAGAGCTTCTTCAACTACTTGGAGGCCAGCGTGCAAACCACTGGCTTGCGCACGGCTTGGAGACGGCGGGGACTTCTTGCGGACCTTCGCTGGTCAACGCCCGAAACGAAATTACTTGTCGCGGGTGCGGGGGCACGATTCGAAGGGGGGATGGGGACGATACTCGTCTGGCGACGGGAGAACCTCTACCCACGCGTTCGCAAGAGCCTTGAAGCTCCTGACCGTAGCGAGACCCTCACCAGGCCACGGCGGAGTATCAGCTGAACTTCTGAGCGCAGCGACTGAACTGGTCCACGGGGCCTGATTCCCCTGGCGCGCTCGTAGCGCCGCGCGTGGAGAGGAAGGCACCAGTGTCACTGGCGCGAATTGTTTGAAACGGCAAAGCATTGTCGGAACGAAAATCCGAAGAAAAGAAACAGATTCTTTTTCCCATAACAGAAGAGAAAGAATATTTTTTAGCGAAAATAGTGCGTGCTCGGAAAGTTTCTTATAAGCAAAGAAATTTTTAATAGCATGCAAAATCTGCCCCCTCCCAAAATGAATATAAGATGCTCAATACATTTAAAGATATCTCTACCATTTGGCTCTTTACAAGCAAAATAAATTTATTTTGAATTATTAATATATTTGACAATTCACTGCAATTGCAAATAGAAATAAAAATAGAAATTCCCCATTCGAGAAATCGTGACTATTTGAATTAATAAGTATTGTAAAGCGTGATGATTGCACATCTTAGATCAGTAGATTTATCCATGTAGAAAATAATAAATGATTAAAATTGAAAGCTGCTTATGTCCCGGAGTAGCATTTTAACTTTTGGCATAACCATATAGTAAATCCTTTCTAAAAAAAAATGTGTCAAATTATAATTAAAAATATTGTGCCAGTTTATCAAATATTTTAGAACAAAATATCTTTCTGAATTTACGGTAATACCTCAAGAATTTTTAGAAAATTTATCCAATCTGTTTGGAAAATCAAACATTATTTCTGGAACGATTCCCCAAATTCAGTAAGAATCATTCAGTTTTCCGAATTATAGGGAATATTTCTAAAATTTTGTATATATTACTATTAGTTCAGGGAAATTTCCCTAACAATTGTAAGTATTTTCTAATTTTCTAAATTCAAGGGAATTTTCCGTAATTTTTTAGAGAATTATAAGAACTTTTAGGAAAATTTCCCCAAATCTTGGGGACAATGACCTTCCTCAGTGAAAATGTGTATTTTCCCCACTAAAAAGTGAGCAAAATTCCTGAAATTTTTCACAGTGATTGAAGGATGAACTAATGATTATCAGGAATCAATTCACTTGTTAAAAAAAGTAAAATCGTTAAGCAGTCATGGTAGGTGAATTGCTTTTGTTCACTGCGTATTTCGGAAAAATTGCCTGATTCATTGCGATCAACCTATCCAGCCGCGGATCCTGTGTCTAAGATAGAGCCCACTTGAGCTCTCCACTTTTCTTTCCTATGCACGTACATTCGGTTTGTGATATTGCAGTTTTTGCAACTCACCATCGTAGGCAATTGTTTGACCGGATTTAAATATTTAGTGATTACTCAAAAATAATCTAGAAGGTCATACGATATTCTGGAACCAGTTTAGTTCATTTCAGTGGAATTCTTGAACTTCATAGACAACCTGGGGTGTAAAAGAGATGCTTCTGCTAAATTTTGATTTATGTGTGCGCAATCAATAAAACAGTCGCAAGAATAAGCCAAATTAGAGGAATACGCATCCTCGAGAACAGCGTGGTGACAATGTATAATGTGTTTTATCTGCTTCCGCAAAAAACTGACAAGGGCGTTGACGAAAGAGTCAAAGCCTTGGGTAATAATTACATCCAAACATTGACTTTTCATGTAATTACCATTCGCATGTAAGATTCTAATCCAAAATTGGATCACAAAGAATATTATATCTTATTTAAAATTTTTTTATTAATTAATCGTCTAGATAACTGATTACATGAGGGTCTAAATGCACTATTTTAAAATTCAACGCGATTGAGCGGCGGATACCTACTGGAGCTTCATTTATTTAATTTAAGGTCATTGGGGTAACCGAGCCGCTTTGCATGTTTATTTTCGTTCGTCTTCTAGCGTGAACAACATATGTATATATTCCACCAAGAACATTATAACTCTCCAATATTGCAAAGACGTAACCATCGAATGTTGATAATACAATTTGTTCTTGTGTTGGTATGGACCCATATTTATTTTTTCCGGTTTTTATTTCAATTGGCTTGTCGGCAGGAAAAGTGTATTTTCGGAGCTCGAACATCCGACGTGAATTCGTATCCGGAATAAGCCGAATGAATCTGAGTTGATCACTTCCACATCCTTTTCCGTCTGCAGAAGGGAGCCTTATATGTGAAGCCACGGACTTGGAAGGAGGATCATTCCTTTCCAGAGATGGCCTTGCAGGAGGAGACACAGACTTCGAACGAAGAGGAGCCTCGGCACGAGGAGACCGGCTCCTGACACGAAGAAAAGATTCGGCATGAGCAAGAGGAATCTCAGGAGAACGTATTTCAGAAAAATAAGGAGTTCGGGTACGAAGAACACCGGGAATAGGTTCGCCGTTAGGTAAGCACTCGAACTGCGAACTTAATTCTGAAACAAAAAGAAGCATATTACATTTTTTATGTTCTTTGCTATTTTACTGACCCCCATGTAGAAATCGACTCATTTATCCCATTTCGAAATTGGGCAGTGATCAAATCCTCACTGAAACCAGATGGAGAGTAAGTTCTAGCCAGGACACTTTAAGGAACTGATAAGATTTTTCATTCCTTGCGACTAGGAGAGTTGTGTCCCCAATCTTGAACATTAGCTTCGCTTTTGTTGGGCTCTGGTGAGTTTTAAAGAACCGAAAGAACCTAGGCGGCTATCTCAAAGAATAGACGCCAGAGTCTCATGAAAAATCGAAATATAAGGGAAATTCAAGATGCAGATTTTAAAAATCAATTATGAAGAGAAGACAACTTGGATTTGACAAAATGTATTAACAGGTGCGAGGCAGCCGAGTAGAGGATATGCTAACGCAGAAAAATCTTCTTTTATAATGTGATTGTTAGCCTCTAGAATCGATTTTAAAAAGAATAAATAACTCAGTGTTCAACGCGAATACAAAGATGTGGATTAGGATCGCAGATGTATCCTGCAATAATCGCCTATTTCATCAGAAAGAAAAATGTTGAAAAACAAACTTCTGGGGACGCAAATTCTAAGAAAACATGTTGTATAAATCTACATTTTGTTCAGAGAAGAGTAATATGGATTTGTTTGCACTTAATTTTTAGATTGTGAAACAATTTATGATGCCAAGCTTTAGTAATTTCTCGGATGGAATTATTACGACAAATTTTTATTCGCGGAAAGCTTAGAAATACTTTTTAATTAATAAATATATTATTATATTTACCCATCAAGCTAAATATGATTGCCAAAGTTAAGACCAGAGTGTGAACAATCCTCATTTTTGCCAAAAGATGAAAAACGCTATGATGCACTAATGAAAAATTTGGTTGACAGTATAAAAATGGAATATTCTGGCCCTTCATTATAGGTAGCATAATATTTTAGATGAACGTTATCTCACAGAACATAGGCCAATAACAAATTATGGCGATGGCGTCTGTCTGTTCGGTAATCATCATTTACAGATGATATTTCATTAAAAAACAATTCTTTATCATCGTATCTAATCAATATGCTACAATATTTTTCAGTATGGACTAAGTCTCATGTCACTTGACTTTCTGAGTTTAAGCCCAGGCAGAGATAACGTTGACTCAAATATTGTGAGATCGTAATTAAAATGAGATAAAAGTTCTTACAAATCAATTTATTCTCCAAGTTATCATAAAAAAGTATATATTTGTAAGGCTATATATATAAATTTTCTATTCTTTAGCTTACATCATTTTCAACTAAACTTAATGTTAAATTTAAACAATTATCTGGAGTTTTATGAGAAGAAAAATAATGCTTCGCCGCGAAAACAATGCGTGCTTATAAAGTTTCTTATTAGCAATGAAATTCTCAATGAAAATAATTCAGGGAGGCCTCTAAAATAAAAACAATTTTTTGGACTTTTTCCGATTAAGAAACATTTTTGCAGCTCATTTAAATTAGAGACTTTAATCTTTCAATGACGAAGAATCATAAATGTGAAGTTCTTTAATGTATAAGGTATTATTTCTCAAATACCATCTATTTTGGTGATTCGTGAATCTTTTGATACCAATCTACAATTTTTTCCCACATCAGTTTCGATAGGGTTTTCCATAACCTCTTTAATTAACTACCAAGGCTGTAATTTTAAATAGAAACTACGAAAGTTTTAAAGACGACATCAATTATAATCTGATAGTATGTACTGTTTTGTTGAAAGTCATTCTCATGTGAACCGAATGAAATTAATATGTTATAAATTAATTTACTTCGATGTTTGAAATCTTTTGCGATGATGTTTTATTCGGTAGAAAATTAGGAGTATGATGTAGTTTGAAAATCATCTTTTCCGCTGTTGTCCTTACAGCGCGTCCGCGAGCGTTGGAGGTGGCAAAAGTCGCCTCTGGATGCTTTTTTAGCGCTACCATCTGCCACTCCATAGGTTTTTAGTCACCCGCTTCCTGGTGGTCTAGGATGTTACTTACAATGGGACAGGCTTTTAAGAAAAACTCCTTCTGAGCTGCTGCTAATACCCTACCGAATCCTAAATGTTCAAGATGTTCAGTACAAGTAATGTCGATCATGTAGACTCTTCCACCTTTTCACTTATCTCACGCATCATGATGCCAGATCGATGGGCTCGAATATAATGATCCGTCTGAATAGCAACATCCCAATACAAGATGCAATCTTCCTTTTCTAAAACTGGCCCTGGAATGTATCTATGGAAAGGCATTCATTCCCTCAAGAGTCCTAGCTTTAGGGCAAGTTGTTGATGTATAATGTCCGCCACATCATTATGTCTGTGCGCATATTCTCTCTGAGCCATTACACGACATCCATCAATAATGTGTTCGATGGATTCGTTGGTATCTCCGCATAAAGGACACCGGTCAACCAGTTCTTGATCTAACACGTGTTTGCGATAATTTCTGGTGTTGACAACCCTGTCCTAAATCGCAATGAAGAATCCTTCTATTTCGGGAAATAGGATGTCCTTTTTCAGCAAAATATTGGATGGCTCACTATCTGCCTCATGTTGATCTAACTTTCTGGGGTGTTCGCTGTGGTTGGCTTTTTGTCTCCATTATGTTTCCAATTCCTCTATGGTTTCTGCCTTGATATTCAAGCCCCCTCTGAGGTCAAATTCAGAAGCGAAATACCGAGATCTGCTTTACAGATGTTGTTGTAAATCGAACATCTCGCTTGCTGTTGAAGAAGTCTCGCAACTGTATAATGGTTTAGCTTAACCTTTCAACGTCGGTGTTCGACCATTAAATGAGCCCAAAAAGTACGTGAGGACAGGGATGGCATAGGTGTTCACTGCCCTGATCTTGTTTGCCGAGTTGAGAGAACACTTCAGAACTAATCTCAGTCTTGTAGTGAATGCAGTCGTTAAGCTTTTTTCAATTATCGTATGCTGAATACCCTTAGATTCGAGGATACCCAGGTATGTATATGACTCGCCCTCAACCATTGCATTGCCTCGATGTCATTCGCGTGTTCCTTCTTTAGCTCTGCGGACCCTAATTCTCCTCTGGCTAAATGCACTGTTCTGCACTTATCTACTCCGAAATTTATGTGGACAACAATGGAGAACTGCCATTTGACATCGATCACTTGCTGCAGTTTGTGGTAGGAACAAGCATATAGCTTTAGATCTTCCATGTATGGAAGATGAGTCACTTGATGACCATCCTCATTGCCATGTGTTTTGAACACATGAGACATGTCGTTCAGTATTTCGTTCAATAGATTCGACACGCTAAACAGAACCATAGTGCACCATAGTGAGCAGTTTTTGTGAATATTTAAGACTTCAAGCAAATAGTCTGCACAGGGTGGTTTTTCACTTTTAAGGGTAGTATCCTGGATGAATGACGATGAATTTATTCTCAGTAAAAAAAGCGTAAAAGCTTTCGACCATGGGATTAACTATTTTTAATTATGAAAAATGTACGGTTTGATTTCCGTCTTCAGATCAACATAAATATTATATATTCGTTGTACATTTTTTTTTAATTAATTATGTAGATGTCTGTTTACACGATAGTATAGATTCTCTACATTAAAATTCCACATGATTAAGCGGCGGGCACCCACTGGAGCTTCTTCGATTTCTTCTTTGGTCAATGCAGTAACAGTGCCGCTCGTCATATTTATTTTCGCCCGCCTTTTGGTGCGAATGTCATATGTATAAATTCCAGCAAGAACATCATGGCTCTCCAATATTGCAAAGACGTCACCATCCGATGTTGATAATACTATTTGTTCTTGGGTTGGCATAGGCCTATAGAGATTATTTTTTATTCTCATCTCGATTGGTTTACCAGCAGGAAAAGTATATCTTCGAAGTTCGAATATCCGATCCCTATTCTTGTTGGGAATAAGCCGAATAAAACGAAGTTGTTCAATTCCACATGGAAAGCCGTTACAAGAAGGTAGCCTTATAGAAGGAGCCATGGACCTGGTAGAAGGATCACTTCTTGCAAGAAGGAGCCTTGCAGGAGGAGACCTAGATCTGACACGAATGGGAGACTCGGCAGGAGGAGACCTGGACCTGACACGAATTGGAGGATCGGCATGATCAAGAGACCTCTGAGGTGAATGTCTTTCAAAGAAATAAGAAGGTCTGGCACGAGGAACACCAGGAATAGGTTCGCCGTTAGGTAAGCAATCAAACTGTGAACTTAACTCTGCAACAAAAAAGAAATAATTACATTTTTTTTAATTGCGTTGTTATTGTATTAACCTTCATGTAGAAATAAACTCATTCATCCATTTTTCAATTAGGGCAGTGGTGAAATCCTCATTAAAACAACACGACTAGTAAATTCTAGTTCGGTCCTTTTAAGGCAGTGTTAATATTTTCCATTCACATCATCTCCTTAAGAGCGAACGCCGCGAGCGTAAGCAGTATAAGTGATGCGCCTTCTTGCAGCAGTTGTTAGAAACGTTATACGACCAATCGTGTCTTTCTAATTTCATTTACTGATATTCTCACAAAAGATCGGATTACTAAAGTAATTTGAGATGCAGATCTAAATGCTCAATTATTAAGAGAAGACAACTTAAATTTGACGAAATGTATTACCATGTGCAAGGCAGCCGAATTAGTTGAACAATTTTTCATTTGCGAAAAGCTTACTAAGATTCTTAAAATTACAGATATATTATACTACTATATTCACCAATAGAATTAAGGGTGATTGTCAAGGAAAAGACCAGTGTGTAAAGGATTCTCATTTTGTCCTAGTAGTGGAAAAACTGATTAATGTAACGAAGAAGAATTTGGATAACAATGCCACAGAAGAACATTCTGTTGCTTCATTATAGATTATATAATATATCCCGCAGTCGTTATCTCGCAGAGTATAGGCATCAAACATATCCTTCTGAGATATTTGCATTTAATTAGTGTCAGTATCAAGGATAAGCATTTAATTGCTAACTTTGGTGAATGTTGTAAAGAAGCATTCATTTGTTACATAAAAAACAAACGAATAAATACAACAGAGACTAAAATATGATCGACGAAAATTTGATAAAGATCACAATATGATATTTTTTCTTTTTTTCTCTTACGTCATTAATGAAGACTTCCTACTACTTGCAAGGCTATTGTAAGAATTTTCTGAACTTTAGTAAGCTATTACGAAACATACACGATGAAAAAGAAATTTTTCTGCGAAAGAAAGGATACAAATTTTTAATTTCAAATTAAATTATACATAGCTGTCTGAAATGGCCCCTTAACACTTTTGCTCCTGAAATGATATCCACACGATTTCTCCTACAATGTAAAGAGAATATCATCCGAAGTCTGCTTCATGATACAGCAGATTTGCAAAATTGTTCTTATTTTTAAAATGTTGTGCTGCACCATCGTTGAAGTAATTAATTTTTTGTTTTTTTTTGTTTGAAATTTTCTTTTAGCTATTTGGTTATAACTTTCTGAAATTCCTAAACAGATATTGTGTCGTGATTTAGGTTGTCGGATAAAAGAGCTAGATTGCGATGTTTGAATTCATTACCCTCTTTGTAATAGATCACAGTTTTGAAGATCGTGACCTGATCATTGTTCCAATGAAATGACTGTGCGGCATTTTGCGCTACGAATGCATAGTTTTCAGCAAAATCGCATAGAATGAGAAATTCTCCTTGTTTCAAGCTATTCTTCAGATGTTTAAAAAAAGAAGACTGCTGCTTAGCTATGAAAGAATGAGACTTCAATTTGAATCGACGCTCGACAAGTTCTTCTGCAAAATCTTCTGCATCAGTAACCTCAGTATGCAATGTGCTTCTATCAGTTTGTTGCCAACATTGATATTCTATCCTATCAATGGAATGGTCTGAAAAAACCGATTTCAAAAAATCTTTAAGAGCATCTGTACTGGGACATTAATGGCATTCATCAAGGTAGCATTCTGGACAAGGACTACTACATATGATTTTTTTGTATAGCGTCATGATGTGTTACAATAGGGGACTCAGTATCACGGGTTATTTCTTTTATTTTTACAGCATCAAGCATTAGGTTAACGTTTTCGTGATGGACACACACACAAACATTACGAGTTCCACCAGCTCCGGCGAGCACGCATTGACGAGGTCTGAGTTGTGAGAATTTTGAAAAACTAACTTCAATTTCGGGGTACTGATTTTCAAAATTACTGTATAATTCCGAAAGATTACACAGAATTAACTTTTTTTTTTAATATGCTCGCGGGAGCCGTCATCTTTTTCAATTGAGACGAAATCTTTTTTTCCGGGCATCATACGACTATTTTCGTCATCAAGATAGAAATCTTTAACCTATCTCTCTCTTTCATGGGCTGAAGCTCTACCTTTTTTTCGATTGGGAGCTGTCAAAATACCATTTTCTGCTACCACTTGTTACGCTTTTCGAGCTTGGCGTGCAGAAGCCCCGAATTTTTTAACTAATCTCCTGCAACCCCAAGACTTTGGTGCCAGTGTCAAAAGTAAAACTTTTTCCGAATTACTGGAAGAGTTTTTGAATTTTCCTTTGATTTGTTGAAGTATCTCCATTGCCGATTCATGCTCTTCATTGGTACAATAATTTTTTAATCTCTCAGTTTTTGATGTTGACGGAGAAGGAAAGCCTTCATCATTTATAGGATAATCTCTTTCAAATAATCCCTCATTTTCAATTTCAGATAATATGTCGCTCTCAAAAAGGGATGCATTGTTGTTGGAAATAAGGGCATATTCATCTTCAATCATAGGATCTACTTCATTAAACGAAGGAGAAAAAAGGGAAAATTCATAAATCTCTTTTCTGCACGATCCACATACTTTAGAATCAGTTGATATGCTAGGGTACTTTTCTCGAAGTTTTAAAGGAATCGGTCTTAGATCAGATGTGAGCTTATGATTATCCTTTTGAAAAGGACTACAACGATGACCGAAGCTCCTCCATACCTTCATTGTGACAAAGTACTGCTCAATGAAATATTTTTTTACCTGTTGCACAAAATCAAACTACAACTGTAGTTGTAAGTATAAAAAAAGGACCAGCACAATTACTGAAGAAGCCTAAAATAAGGTATGAATACCACAAATCTACGATTCAGCGAAGCGAGAGCAACCGTTTTCGGAGTGAATGATACGTATGGTGTCAGCTGCAGATGTCAGAGAGTTCACTTTTCATTTGTTTCAATCTTTCTTCAGTTTAATGTTTAGTTGTTGCAATTGTTTAGCATGTTTGTTTTTTTTTTTGTTTTCTCAGGTCCTTCCATTGTTTGTCGAGTTCTGCCTAATCGTCTTCTGTTTGTCCGTAGTGTAATTTTACTCTAATCAGCCTTTGTTCCAATAGTTTGATTCTCTCTTGTTCCGCCTCTCTTTTGTTTTCTTAATGTGCCCGTCTTTCTTGTTTTACTTGTTCTTCTTGGGCTATTTCGTTACAAAGCACTTGTCTGATGTCTTGATAAGGGTGGTATTTTAGTCGCTTTGCATCGTTTACAGTGGCAGGTGATGCTTGGCTCCGTCATGCAGTTGCTGCACATTCTGCAAACGTCTATGTAGTCCATAGTTTTGAAAGAGAAACAAATTTTTCTGTCTTTTTTTGGTTTTGATATTTAGTGAGTCAGATTATCGGGGCCGACTGAGTTACTTTTTGAGTATTTTGAGTCAGTAGGAATTCTTCATGCTACTGATTATTTGCCACTTGCTATATTTTGAGTAAAAATATCTTAACCTGGGTGTCTTAGTATTTCATGAATCTATTTACCAGTACATGTGCCAGCTTTTCCTAGTTTGAAGTCATTCACGTTCCTTCCGCTTATAGATTTTCCCTCAGGGGTTTTCAATTCGCAAATGGTTGGAAAAATGTTCTTTCTGATTGCGAAAGGACCTTCATCCTTATTGTAAAGCTTACCTGCTTTTTTATGTGCCTTATTCGATAATCTTGTTACTACTTTCAGCACCCTGTTGCCTATTTTATATTCTAAGAGTCTTCTGCTTAAGTTATAATCATTAGCCTGTCTTCCATTAGCTTTATCTGAATTTTTCTGGACTTCCTCTTTTATAATTTGTAACCTTCTTAACCTGTCTATTTGTCCACGCTCTCTATCGGTTCCTCACTCAGAAACTCGATTTCGCAATTGGAACTCGATTTCGCTATCTTTTTTCACTCAGAAAAAATTCTGGGTGACTGAATTGGTTCTAGTTCGCGACCTAGATTCAAACATGCTGGGGTAAATTCTATCGACGAGTTTTCTGCTGGTATTTCTTGCAAACTGCAAATCGTCTATGTGCTTGTCCCAGAAAGAGGATTTTTTTATGAGGTGCTCAAATTCCATTTCTACTTACAAAAGTTAACAAAAAATCGGTTTTATTGAAAAGAAGGATTGCATATGAATATTACCTGGACAACCTGCTAAAGATTGCAGTCCTGATGCAACATCGGCACTGAAGACTTGATTTGCCAATTTACAAGTCTGTCGTTTAATTGAGTCAGGATACACGTGCTGATCGATGAGCTTCACGAGTTCCCGAACATTTCTAATGCCGTGCATGTTTATCTCGATCAGTTGTTTTTCCTGGAGTCCATCCGAACTCTAGGTCTTTGTCAACTAGATTACTTCTGATACATTTCAAAGAGTGAGGCGGGTCGAACAGTTGAATAATCTCCACTCCCTGAATCACCTACGTGTCATCTGAAAATACAAAATAATATTTTAATTTCTACATAAATGAGATATTAAAGCCGGCGTCTTTTGCAGCTTCTGACACTTCCATAATGCAACACTGCAGCCGATCCCTCTTTATTACAGCATCACCGAAGTTGAAGCAAATAGAGAGATTATCGCCGGCTTCTATGCTCCGCATCATGAATACGAGAGCATGGTCTGCGAATTTATCCGTCCTTAGTTTATCCCAATCTTCGAAGCCAATGTTCTTATCGGGTCCGCTTTCATGATGGAGACCCAGACCTAATGATATTTTATCCCACATCAAAATCGCGACTCTATTTTTTTTTCATTCTTGACGAGGGAAGCTGCTTCCTTCAGTCTCTGCTTCGTGTTCTCCGTGACCCCAGTATCCATGGAGACTTTTTTCCGAACAGTCTTTAACGTTGATCTTGCTGTTAGAGGAATTAGAGTTTAGAGATAGCGATAACATTTTGCAGACGTTGTTCATGTACTTGATTTAAAATTAACACCTTTCACTATCAAATTTTCAACGATTTAGGCGTACTTACATGTTTTCCCGTAATTACAAAGCTTCTCGGAATATGATTAAATTCATACCTATATTTAAACTTACCGGATGATAAAGAATGGAGATTTGTCGCAATTTGTCCTCAATGCTATTCTTCTCCATCAATTCACTTACGAATCGCAATTTTCTGAGAGACGGCGACTTTAAAATTGGATCAATATTCGTTGACGAAGGGTCTGTTTCCCTGTTGGATAAATTCAACTTCTTGGCACCGTCAGTTTCGTCGTCAGCACCACTCTCCGCCTCTTCAACTTCGGGCAAATTTAAAGTTGGGACTGCATCAGACTTCAATCTCATCTTTTCGTCTTGATGTTTATTCATTTGATCCTCAGAAAAGTGTAATCGGCAAATGAATAAATGATTGGAGGTTAATTCATCGTAACTCATTCCCTTCAAGTCCTTATTTCCGATTAACGCTATCCATTGTCTTGCCACATACTTCTTCAGGAACAAGTGGATTGGAATTTCTTTTTTCTTATGCGTTTGGACGAACATCCTGATACAGTACACGCATTTCTATTTACTTTAACTATTTTCATTTTCCACTTTACTGATTTCACTTCAATACAACCTCAAAAAACATTTGCATGGCGGCGCGGAAATATTTTAAGAAAATATTACCCCCAAATTTGCCTCTACAGTAGAGCCATCTGACAGGAGGTCGATACGTACAAAAGTATACGGGATCACACGCGCCCACGGGAGTCGTCCCTGCGTTGTTCCTCAACGCGAAATGACACGTTCATGGAATTCTGACTCTATCGTTGTTCCGTTTGCTTTTTTAGTCTGGATTATTTCGAACTTGGTAACGGGCCAATAATATCGGCTGATATCATGGTCCATGGTTCTTCTAATACTCTCTTTCCCATTAATTCTATCTTACTTTGATTATTTATCTCTTTGGCAGATCTGGCAGTTTTTTACCTAATTGATCACGTCGAAATATACGCCTAGCCAGAAGTAATGTTCGGAAATTTTCGCGTAAGTTTTCTCTGAGCCTAAATGTCCTGCCTGGGTTTCGTCGTGATTTTCCCATAAAACTTGACGTCTGAGTTTTTGGGGTAGGACCAATTTCCAAGGGTTCGATTCTGGTAATAGTGCAGATTCGAGTGAATATAGAGTTGTGAATCTCTGATTCGCCATTTTCCATGTTCTTCGGGTCTTTTGTTACTTGTCTGATTTTGTTAGAGTACCAGTAATCCGTTTTGTCGTTAACGGCCGCTTTTGGTTTCTCCACGCTACGCGTTGATGTGAACGCGGTTACTTTCGTTGATTCTCCCTATCTCGACGGAGCATCAGGGACATAATTTGAGCTTCCTTTTCGATACATGACCTCATAGTCATGTTCAGTGAATTCTCGCCACGGTCCCTGTAGAATCTCCTCCGGTTCAGTGAGTATTTTAGCATGACGTCATGGGAATCCAGAATTTTTCGAGAAAATATTCTAAACGTAAAAGTCATAAATGTACGAAGAGTATTATTTCTGAAGTATAGAATGTATTTTCTCAGTCACGTTTCATTCTTGTATCGATTGACGATCTTTCAGTTTCAATAAATTAAATAAAATATCCTAAATTTCAGGTTACTGGCACCTCAAACTAGCAACCTTAAATTTCGGAAAGTTCCTTGTATTTCGTGACACTGAAAGGTCGCCATAAGGGATCGTCCATAAATTACGTGAGACGTTTTCCTTTGGTTTATATCGTTGTGTCCTTCTCAACTTCACAGCAATTTTATTCCCCTCTTTATTCAAACAAAAGAAAAACGTCTCACGGAATTTATGCACAGCCCCTAATATGTTAACCTTCCTGACTGCTGACATTTCCACCTAGCCTAGCATTGCCGGGAAATATTTGAGTCGCTTTTTGATTCTATTATATTGATTTTTAGTTGAAAACTTTCACTATTTTCGGGAAATTTTACATTTTTCGCGTCATTAGTCAACAAAAACACTGGCCAACGGACCGCGAGATTTTCAACTGCGCAAATCGGGGTCGTCTGAAACGTTTCCAATTGGAATACGTAATATCGCGCAATCTCTGCATGTGAGTAACTGAGACTTGAATGTCAAACAGCTCAAGTTTTAGCAAACATTTTTTTCTTTTAAATGCTTGCACCAAAATCATTCAGGTTCGAATGATTAAAATTGTTCAGGTTCAAACTTTCCAAGCTAAGATGAGAATTTCTTATCCAGAAGTTCAAAATTTGATTTTGATCAACAATCCCGATGGCTTCAATTATGGAAAATTCAGCCTTAGTAAAATGTTAAATTTAAGAATGACCATGCCCAATTTTTATTCCTCACTGAAAATTGAATTTTGTATCGCAATCCGCAGCCGATCCTGCTCCAATTTTAAGATACTGTGACTTTGAGATTGTCAAATTCCATGTCCATTTCTTTGAAGCTGGATAACTTCTTTCAATCCGACTTTCTTGGCCTCAATTCAGAAACACTTTAGATCGAGAGTGGACTTTTTTCTCATCTCCAAATAGTGATTTAGAATTTACATTTGATATATTATTACGTTGCTTACACAATTTTTCTATTTGTATATGATTTAAATTCAAAATTCATCAATTTAATTCGAAAACAATTTTTCAACTCTTGACTTTTAATAATACAAAAACATTATTTTCCCAAGCTCCTTGCAAAATATTAGATATCTTCTGTAAGCATATACGACGTGAGAAATTTTTGAACGAAAACTTGGAGAAATTATCGAACTCTGTATCTCAGCCTTATCGAAGCTTATAATCAAATGTTCTTCTTTAAAAATAAATTTAATCAGATGTAAACATCTCAGAAGGTTAAGTTAAAAGCCGATATTCTGCGAGATAACGACCATCTGATATATTTATTATACAATCTATAATAAAGCACCAGAATATTCTGTTGTCACATTGTTAACCAAATTGTTTGCGATAATATTCTGCACTTTCTCATCTACATTGAAAAAATGAGGATCGCTTATACGCTCATCTGCACATTGGCAATCACTCTTAATTCTATTGGTAAATATAATAGTATGATATACTTGTAATTTAAAAAATATTTTCATGCTTTCCGCAAAAAACAATTTGTCCGACGTAATAATTCCGCTCGTAGAATGATAAAATCGTGGATTCAAAAATGTTCCACAATTAAAGATTCTGCTGAAGTGAATATAGTATTCTTCTGTAAACACAATTTAGATGTGTGTATATTTTATTGTCTGATTCATTTTTTTAGATAGAAAGACCATTCTAGAAGCTACCGAAGTACTAATGAAAATTGCGACATCCAAAGTCAATAAATAATTAATCATTCTTACTTTGAGCATAGCTACGTAATATTCCTGATAAAGCTTTAATTCCATGTAAGGCTAGTAAATTTTCTTGTAACAAAACTGATCCTAAACCATTTTGAGAATCAACAACTCACGAAAAGATTCTTCTACGCTAGAAAATTAGCTTATTCGGCTGCCTCGCACCTGCTAATACATTTTGTCAAGTCTGAGTTGTTTTCTCTTTGTAATTGACTTTTTAATTCTGCATCTCGAATTCCTCTGATAATCTGATCTGTTGTAAGACTATTCATAAATGAATTTGGAAACAAGTGATGAGTCGTGTAGGGTTGCTAACAGTTGTTGCAACAAGGGTTTCACCGAGTGCTACGTCCGCGCTGTTTGCTGTTTTATTTCAACCAATGCTTAAATTAAAGCTTGGTTCCCTGATTTAAATGGAGATAAATGGATCGATTTCTCCATGGTGATCGTGAAATACCAACGTACATAAACAAATTGAAATATCTCCTTTTTGTTGCAGAATTAAGTTCACAGTTCGAATGCTTGCCAAATGGGGAACCTATTCCTGGTGTTCCACGTGGCAGATTTTCTAATTCTTTTGAAAGAGATTCATCTGAGCGGTCTCTGGCTTCCGCAGAGGCTCCTCTTCGTGAAAGATCTAGATCTCCTCATGCCGAGCCACCTTTTCATGCCAGGAAAGATCCTCCGGCCAGTTCCGTGGCTCCAACTTTAAGGCTTCCTTCTTCTGACGAATTGAGTTGGGAAAGGGAGCAACTCAGATTCATTCGGCTTGTTCCCGATACGAATTTACGGCGGACGTTCGAACTTCGAAAATACACTTTTCCTGTCGATCAGCCAATTGTAATGAAAATAGCGAAAAATAAGTATCGGCCTATGCCAACCCAAGAACAAATTGTCTTGTCTTCATCTGATGGTGACGTCTTCGCAATATTGGAGGGTTATAATAGGCTTGCTGGAATGTATACATATGCTAGTCGCAATAAAAAACGTGCGAAAATAAACATGGAGAGTGGCATAGTCACCCCATTAACCCGAGAAGAAATAATTGAAACGCCGGTAGGTGCTCGACGATCAATCTTGGGGAATTTCACAGTAAAAAATCTTCTACGCCATTAGCTTAAACAAATGTAAAACGAATATTTAATATTGTTTGTGATCCGAAGTCGTACTGAAATCGTACATGTAACTGATAATTGCAGTAAAAAGTTCACTTATTCATGTATTCAAGGCTTCAGTTTTTCGTTTATGTCCTTTTCAGCAGTTTTCGGAAACAAAGACAAAGATATGCCCGCATCCGGCGAGCACATTGTCATCACGCGCTTCGCATCACGCTGATATGTCCAATTCTCCAGAACCTCAAAATTTGTCCACAAGAAATATTGAAGCATAAGCCTTAAACGACACATCTGACCTTTTGAAGTAAGCTCCCAAGAGTGGCAATAGGCCTGGAGAGGTCCAGCTTAAAGTCATCAACATATTTGTGATAGTTGCAGCTATTGCTGATTTGTACTCTTCCAGAACAATTACTGAGATAAGATTCAAACCATTTTACAGCCATATTTGAGAGGTGACGTGATTTGAGCCTAGTCAATAGTAAATTATGATTAACTGCATCAAACGCCTTAGAAGAGTCAAAAAGGATAATTACCGTTGTTTCCTTTCTATCAATTTCCATTTTTAGGTCAGAAGTTACTTCAAGTGAAGCTGTAAGTGTACTATGCCTGGTACGGAACCCAAATTGCATTGGGATCATTAAATTGTTAGTTTCAATGTCTGCAGTAAGTTGCTGATGAACAATACCAGCGTAAATAAAAAATGCAATCATCTTTTTTCTGACGAGTTAAGTTCATATTTTAAATGTTTACCAAATGGGGAACATGTTCCTGGTGTCCCTCGTCTTCATCTCACGTCTAGGTCTCCTCTTGAAGAGCCTGCTCTTCATGTCAGAACTACGTCTCCTCCTGGCAGGCCTCTCCTTGCAAGGAGTGATCCTCTAGCTAGGTGTTCCTTCTTCTGATGGAAATGGATGTAATAGAAACAACTTTGATGTATTCTGCTTACTCTGGGCATGAATCCATGAACAATTAATGTTTCAATATACTCGAGGCTTCAGTCTGTCTTTAACGCCTCTGCTAGTCTTTCGGAAGCAGAGAAAAAAATATGCTTGCCCCCAGAAGAAACATTGTCATCAAATGCCAATTTCGAGTTTTGCAAAATAAATTTAATTGTACTTCGTCGTCACCAACTTACGTCCATGACATTTGATCTAAAGGACAGCCGCTGTAGGTCATAATTAGGACTTGGGGGGGGGGGGGATTGCCAATATTTGAGTATAACGGCCACCACTGACTAAGGCTCGAACAGTTTCTTACCAGAATTGTTTGGTTGTTTTATTCTAATCAGGGCTGCTTCTTATCTACAAAATATTTCCTTCTTGTATTTATTCAATTGAAGAGAAAAAGGAGAACGATTTGAGGTTAAGTGTAAATACGTATTTTCAACAAAATGTGGTATTTAACAGGAAAAATTAATTCTAGAGGAAAGCCAAGATAACAATTTCTAAAATTTAATGGTTATGTTAGGGGATTTAAAACAAAAATTGATATTTTGAAATAAAAAATAGTTAAGCATATCAAGGAAAGACACTAACCTTCAATAATTTAAGGTTGCGTTTATTATTTTTTTTTCTTGAAATTAGCCAATGAAATGTAAATATCTCAAAACGACAGGCTTAAATGGAATCTATCAGATTGAGGCAATCTAATATCTTACGCAATCTAATGAAGCACGAGAATAATGATTAAATACACTGTTAACTAAATTCTGTATCAGTGCATCAAACAGTTCTTCGTCTACTTGAAAAAAATGAGGATCGTTTATAGTCCGATTTTCATCCTAACAATCATCCTTATTTCGATTGGTAAATATCAAACTATAATAATTAAATTTAAGGTAAATCAAATCAAATATATATATAGATAAAGTTTGTCATAAGGACAACCGCAGGATTTCGCCGGGAGCGGGTGCTAATCTGAAAAATTGCACCCGCTGCAGCGCTCATGGTGTCGCTCATGGTGTCGCCCTGAAACACACTACTCTGAAAGCTGATACTGTTAGTGATCATACGATGTTTTCCAGATGAGATAGTGAATCTTCTTTTCCAAAGCGGCTTTAATCTCTCTATGCACCTCACGATGTGTGGATGAACCTTCAAGCTTTCCAACAGACAGATGATAAGTCTATAGGAGGTTGAATCGAAAGCTTTCTGGTAATCAATCCAGGCCATCGATAGAAATCGCTGATAAGATGCCGCGTCTTCACAGACACATCTATCGATGAGCAGGTTCTCCCGACATCCTGCTACGCGTTTCTTTGAGCCGCGTTGTTCATACATCTCTTGCCACACAGGTCCAATTGACCGAACAAGCCTATCATTGAGGATAGCTGTGAAGATCTTGTACAGTGTTTTCAGACAAGTTATTGGCCTGTCATTCTTCGGGTCAGATAAGTTGCCCGCCTTTGGTAGGAGCACTGTGCGCTCTTCCACCAACCACTCCGGAATTGGATCTTCCGACTTTAGATATGAGGTGAAGATTCGGACCAAATGCTGGTGGGTTGAAGAAAACTTCTTCCACTAGCTTCTCTCAGTTCTTCCAAAAGGAAGGAAACTTCTTCCACACTCCCGCAGCGGAATAGTTCTTCATGCCTCTTGATACGTTTTTCACCTCCTCGGTAGTGATAGGTGGGCATTCCTCCTCAGGTGTTATGACGGCAATGCATAGCTCCTTGAAGCTATTCATGTTCGTTGAGCCTTCTCCAAGTGGATGTTGAACTTCGTAGACTTCTCTCCAAAATGCTTCGACCTCATCTGGCTTGGGTGGATGGTCGACAGTAACTGGAGCGTCTTGGAAGAGTTGGTGATGGGTCAGATAAAAACTGTTGATTTTCTCTGACCCACCTCTCCCTCTGCTCTAGACTTCTCCTAGCGTTAGATAGTACTCGTATTCTGTCAACAATATGCTGCCTGATGGTCACTAGCTTCGACTTGTTGATTGTGTGATGGCGGAACCGAGTTCGCGTGCGAACTGTCGAAGTGAAAGTGGAAGTCCTACCAGATGTTGTGTAGTCAATCCCACACTGAATACGGGACGGGTACAGTCTTGCCCAGCCTATCTTTGTGCTGAGTTGATGTATTCGTCTTTTGGTCTTATGGTCAACCGTTGGTTCCGTTTTACGGTTTGCATCTGACAAAGCTCTCGTTGCATTGTACACATCATAATTGATAGTCTAGAGGTCGGTTTCTTCGGAAAAATCTACACGAAGCTCTTCATCCAGTTGAGCTAGATCTTTGGGTTTGTCAGAAACCTAAATGTTGATGTTTCTCCGGGTCCTGAAGCATCGCTCTTCCTTTATCGGATGTCTGTTCGAGGTTGGTCTCAGTGTTGCCTCTCTTTCTCTGTTGCCGGCTGGTTCTGGCTGCGATTGAGTAGGCGCTCCGCTTATATAACCCCTTTTCCTTATGTGGTGATAGTTAACAGAAATGTGCAAATAATCAGAAGACAATATATCGTAAATAGAAACAGGCTAGGTCACGTTTACAATCGCAGTGTAGGGCTTTTTTTATTATTTCAATGATTGTATATTTCCACTATGCAATTAGTTGTTTTTCACTATTCAATTAGGAAATATCTTAATTAGACGAGCCAGTAATTTTTCACTAATCCTTAGTGGGCCACTTTCCGCTGATAACATTTCTAAAGTTTCGCTAGTAATTAGTTCAGTTTTAGCTATTTGGTTCAAAAAGGCAATTAAGTACGAAAAGAACTTTTTAAAAAATAAGCTTCTTTCATTCATCAAGATTCAAGGTAAATTATTTTTACAAAGTTTGCTAAATAATTGCAATTTTCTGTAGAAAATTAGGAAATTTACAACCGAAAAAAATGTTTAAGTCGATAACAGAACTCTGTTTAAAAGTAGCTCATGGAGACCCTGAATATGTGTAATTAATGTGGAGGCCATTGATCCATTGTCATTTCAAAATTGTAAGAGATGTTTATTTTTCTTAACTTTGTTCAAACAATCAGAAGATAATGTTTTTCAATTTGGAGGCAGACTACGTCACGCCTAGAATTTCGCAATATGACCTTCTTATTGTTTCAATAGAATTCAGAATGTAACACCATCGTGCCATTCGATTAAATTTTTCTATTTTTCACGCTTATAATACATTGAAAATTATTATATACAGTCCTAAATAAATTTTTCTCTTTGCAGAGCAATTAATTTTCCACTATTGAATTTTCGCTAATTGAATCTGCAAAATTGCACTACTTCTAAAATAGAACTCTGTGGACAAGTAGCGCATGAGAAGCCTGAATATGCTTAACTAATTTATAGCCCATTCCACAAGTTTTGAAATTCACCTGCTTCTATTTCTTCTTACAGAATTAAGCTACGAGCATAGCTTAGTGGATTTATTTCCTGAATATTACCATGGGATCTATCCTTCTATTAGGATATTTAAATTCGGACATAATCCAGAGTTACTTTTTTTACGAAGATTTCTCCAAAGCGGTATTGGTGATTTCCGATCAAGCTCAAATTTAGTAGCGAGGAATCATATTATCATTGGATGGAAGGATAAAATTATCATCAAACCAATAACTGATATGTCTGGAAATATTAATTTTGTATACAACACTGATAGCAATACGTTTGTAAGCCTTCTCCCTGCAGAACTCAAACTATTGGGCGTTGGTAGTCCTTTGTCAGCTGTTACTAAGAATGATAATGATCTTTTGGCTCGCAAAGAAAACGGACAAGCAGCCCTTCAATTACAGCAACAAGCACAGCATGAACAAAGCCAGCGAGAGAGTCTTCAATCAAACATTCAGACAACCCGACAAGCAAGACACCGAGACAATTCGCTGGTAAATCATCAAGTTAATATTCAAGGAATCCAGCAAGAAAACTATCATGCAATTCTTCAAGCAGGAGACGATGAACATAGTCCTGTAATCCATCCTGCAAACATTTATGTAATCCAGCAAGCAAGACACCAGGAAAATTTTCTGGTGAATCATCAAGTTAATATTCAAGGAATCCAGCAAGCAAACTACCATGCAATAAATCGAGAAAGGGACGAAGAACATACTCTAGTGAACCATCATGCAAACATTTATGCAATCCAACAAGCAAGACACCAAGAAAATTCTCTGGTAAATCATCAACTTAACATTCAAGGAATCCAGCAAGCAAACTATCATGCAATCCGTCAAGCAGAAGACGACGAACATAGTCCTGTAAACCATCATGCAAACATTTATGCAATCCAGCAAGCAAGACACCAAGAAAATTCTCTGGTAAATCATCAACTTAATATTCAAGGAATGCAGCAAGCAAACCATCATGCAATCCATCAAGTAAGAGACGAAGAAAATACTCCAGTAAACTATCATGCAAACTTTTATGCAATCCAGCAAGCAGGACACCAAGAAAATCCGCCAGGAAATCAACAAGTTAACATTCAAGGAATCCAGCAAGCAAACTATCATGCAATACACCAAGCAAACACTTTAAGCAATCATGAAGCAAATAAGCGTACGGGTGTTAGTCAAAAGGTTGACCATTTTGACCTTTTGTTTTCCAAAAAAAAACTGCTTTTGAACTAGATGATTTCTTTATTACCAAACACAAGATAAGTCCCTTCCTGATCCAACCTTCGAATTTATTTTTAATGAAGCACACAAGAAGCCCTTTCTCAATCTGAATAGATAATTGTTTGATGATCAGCAATCCGTCACTTCCGAGCGAGTGGGATTTTCACCCAATTTCAGGGGCTGCCGTTTTCTTGCCTTCTAGGACTCATTCTGACTTCTGTCTCCTGATCTGCATCCGCTCAGATGTCAGTCGACGTGTTGCTCACGATATGGGTTCTTAAGCGGGTCATCCCGTGTGACGGTTTCAAAAAATCGATTTTTTTGTTGTTGCATTAATCCAATCTAGAGTAAGTATAGAATATACTGGTGAAGTAATTTTCCAAAATTCAAAGTCATTGGAAAGTTACAGCAGTAAAAAGTTAAGGTGCTTAGAGCGCGCGGCCGACCGCTCGACGGGGTGGAAAACAAGAGCGTTTTTCTCGAAACTACATTTTTCAAACTGGCGGCCATGATTTCTCAAAAACGGTTGAATCGATTGCTTTCAAATTTTAATGGTACACTCAGGACACGTACGGCTATCGCCGGAACTAGGATTTTTGAAAAATATTGAACGGTTTTTTTTTTAATGAAAAAATAGTCCCAAACAATCACGAAATTTTGGGTCTTAATGTTTGAAGGCATGTAAAAAATTGAATTTTCAAAATTTTTTAAAAATCCTAGTTTCGGCGATAGCCATCCACCTCTAAATTAACGTCCAATTTTATTTTTTGATTTCGGATAAGCCACTCTGATAGAATCATGGCCGCCGTTTACCTACCTTTTTTTATATGGTTGCCATTCGCTCAATAAGACTCGCCATCAAGATCATATTTTTGCATATAAAAATTCAGAGTTACTGCTAAAGACTGAGTAAATATATAGCAAAAATTTGAATACTATGTGTTTTTTAATTTCGCTACAAAAAATTCCGAAAAAAACCTATAAAAAAGGCTGTCACACGGGATGACGCCCTTAAGAGAAGTTAGCAGAGTTAGAAAACGGAACAACATTTTGCAGCCGCACGGTTGAATATTTTTGTCTGATATTTTGCATACGTCACTTAAATATCATTCTTTTTTGCGTGCTAGAGCCGGTTTTTCGAAAAAATGTTTATATTTTATTTTATGAACAAAAAGAAAAGAAAAATAGCATTAGATAGCAGTGACTCTCAGTTTTTGCTGCGTGTGTATTTTCGCGGCATTTTTGAAACAAGTGTTTGAAAAAAAAATTAAATGGAAACAAATTTTGTTTGTTTATTTATAAAAAAATTGAAAGTCAAATGATAAATCAGGATCAATAACTTTCTTTGAAATTTTATAATTTTTTTTCAATTTCCTTCATTCAAATCGGTCAACATTTCTGGGCTATACGTTATTTGGAACCGAAAAAGTCATATTTTTTTAACGATGCATCGATTTTAGATTTTTTTTTAATTAAGGACTAAATTTTTCAGAAAATGCTGAAAGTAGATATTTAATTTTTTTTGTTTATTTAATTTTTATGATAATGCAAACAGCGAAAAAAGTGTCGATTTTTTATCTCCTAAATGAAATTTTTCATTCACTCAGAATGTTGAGTGGCAATTAAAATTTAAGATTGAATATTATCAATCATCAATTCCATAAACAAATTATATAAACAAATGTACATCGCAGACATTTAGAGGCAGAAAAATTTTATTTATTTTTTTCATATTGTTGTAATTATATTACCAATGATTTTTACTGAAAAAATTGTAACATTCAATGATATTTTAATTTTTAATAAACAAATTATATAAACAAATGCACATTTTGGGAGTTTTTATGCAAAAAGAAATTAATTTTTCTTCTTATCTTGTTGCTATCATACTGCCAATGATTTTTTCTGAAAAAGTTTTGTCATGCATTATTTGTTATTAATTTATTATATATATATTTTATTATATAAATTAATATTTGTTTATTTTATAAACAAATTATATAAACAAATTCACATATGAGGCGTCCTTCAACGAAAAGAAATTTTTTCTTCTTCTGATCTTATTCAAACAAATGTTGCTGAGCATCGTTAATCGTTTAGTTTATAAACAAATTATATAAACAAATATATATTGTAGATATTTATAAACTAAATAAATCGTTTTTTCTTTTATTATTTTTGAAACTATATTGACCATGAATTGCGCAGAGGAAATTTTGTTATTCTTACTATTTTTTTTATTTTATAAACAAATTACATAAACAAATTCACATATTAAGGTGTTTTCAAGCAAAAAAAACTTTGCTTTTTCTAATCTTACTGAAATAATATAGTCAATGGTGTTCTATAGAACAATGTTGCCAAGCGTCACTAAGCTTCTTTTTTATAAACAAATTATATAAACAAATGTACATGGTAGATATTCATAGGCGAAAAAATCTTTTTTTCTTTCATCGTTTCTGAAACTATATTGGAATTGAATTTCCTGGAAGAAATTATGTCATGCCTCACCATTTGTTTATTTTGTAAACAAATAATATAAACAAATGCACATTTTGGGCGTTTTTTAGCGGAAAGAAATTAATTTTTCTTCTAATCTTGTTGCAATTATATTGCCAATGAGGTTTCTTGAAAAAGTTTTCCCATGCATTGATATTTTTTTATAAACAAATTATATAAACAAATGCCCATTTTGGGCGTTTTTAAGCAAAAAGAAATCATTTTTTCTTCTGACCTTGGTAAAATAATATTGCCGAAAGTGTTTTATGAAAAATTTTACTATGCATTGATATTTTTTATTTTATAAACAAATTCACATATAAGGCATTTTTACGCGAAAAGAAATTAACTTTCTTCTAATCTTGTTGCAATTATATTGCCAATGAGGTTACTTGAAAAAGTTTTTCTATGCATTGATATTTTTTTATGAACAAATTATATAAACAAATGCACATTTTGGACACTTTTAGGCGAAAAAAATCGTTTTTTCTTTTATTATCTCTGAAACTATATTGCGAATGAATTTCCTAGATGAATTTTGTTTTGCCTTAATATTTGTTTATTTTATAAACAAATTAAATAAACAAATGCACAGTTTGGGCAATTTTAGGCGTGAAGAACTCAATTCTTCTTCTAATTATGTTGCAATTATATTGCCAATAAGGTTAGTTGTAAAAGATTTTCCAGGCATCGATATTTTTCATTTTATAAACAAATTATATAAACAAATTCACATATAAGGCGTTTTTAAGCGAAAATGAACATTTTATTTTTCTGATTTCATTGAAATGTTACGTTCAATGATGTTCTATCGAAAAATGTTTCCAAGCATCGCTAATTGTTCATTTAATAAACAAATGATATAAACAAATGCACATTTTGGGCATTTTTAGGCGAAGAAAATCGTTTTTTCTTTTATTATTCCTAAAACTATATTGCGAATGAATTTCCCTGATAAACTTTTGTTTTGCCTCAATATTTGTTTATTTTACGAACAAATTATATAAACAAATGCACATTTTGGGCATTTTTAGGGGGAAAAAATAGTTTTTTCTTTTATTATCTCTGAAACTATATTGCGAATGAATTTCTCAGATGAACATTTGTTTTACCTCAATA
>CAKNXH010075275.1:1624-12795 GCA_932178445.1 Andricus quercusramuli | reverse complement strand
ATTTTTCCATTTTTGGTTGAATGTTCATTTTTTGGGTTTGAAATCAGAAAATTAAAAAAATTTTAAATCTGTTTCGGTTGAAAATTCAACTCTTGTTGAAAATGCATCTTTTCTTGTTCAAGATTAATTATTTTAGATGAAAATTGGACTGTTTTTGTAGAAAATGATTCTTCTTTGTTGAAAGTTAAATTAAAAACTAATTTTGTTTTTTGAAAATTCATCATTTTAGTTGAAAATTCATTTTTTCATTCGAAATTTATCTATTCCATTTTTAGTAAAAATGATTTTTTTTTTGGTTAAAAATTCAGTTATTCGGTTGAAAATTTATTTTTTTCAGTAGAAAATTCAACTATTTCGTTAAAAATTAATTTTTTTGTTCAAGATTCATTAGTTCAGGTGAAAATTTATCTTTTTGGTTAAAAATTCATTTTTTCGTTAAAAATTGAACTATTTTGTGCAAAATTCGTTCTTTTGTTAGGAATTTAATTTCGAACTGAAAATTTGATTATTTAATTTTTTGTTGAAGTTTTACTTTTTTTGGCTGCAAATCGGAAAATTGTAACTTCAAAAATCGAAAATTTACTTGGTTGAAAATTCATCCTTTCTGGTTGAAAATAGAATTTTACGCTTGACAATTAACATGTTTTGTTTGAAGATTCAACTCTTTTGTTAAAAATTTATCTGTTTTGATTAAATTAATCTATTTTCGATTTTGAACTAATATCTTTTTCTAAAAAAAATTATTTTTTTGTGGTTGAAAACTCACCTTTTTTGAAGAAAATTGGAATCTTCAGCTTAAAAATTTAATAATTTGGTTAAAATTCAAACTATTTCGTTGAAACTTGAATTATTTATTTTAAATTTTGAATATTGAATATAAAATCAACTTTTTTGTTGAAAAATCATGTATTTTCTTAAAAATTCGTCTTTTTTTACTACGATCGTAATTAGCGATGCATTCGAGGCGATTTCGAGAAAATTCGAGATTTCCTTGAAACATGTTCAGGTGAACTCAAAACATCATGGAGATCGAGAATCTCGAATAAAAAGTTTCGAGATTCTCGACTCGAGACCTCGAAATTCGTTATTCGAGATTCTCGACTCGAAACCTCGAAATTCGTTATTCGAGACTCTCGACTCGAGATCTGAACAGAGTATCTTAATTCTAGCTATAATGAGGATCTGCATTCTTATTAGAGTGATTTCGAGAAAATTCGAGATTTCCTTGAAACATGTTCAGGTGAACTCAAAACTTCATGGAGATCGAGAATCTCGAATAAAAAGTTTCGAGATTCTCGACTCGAGACCTCGAAATTCGTTATTCGAGATTCTCGACTCGAGACCTCGAAATTAGTTATTCGAGATTCTCGACTCGAGACCTCGAAATTCGTTATTCGAGATTCTCGAGTCGAGATTTAAACAGATTATCTTGATTCTAGCTATAATGAGGATCTGCATTCTTATTAGAGTGATTTCGAGAAAATTCGAGAATTTCTTGAAACATCTTCAGGTGAACTCAAAACTTCATGGAGATCGAGAATCTCGAATAAGAAAATTCGAGATCTCGAGTCGAGAATCTCGAATAACGAATTTCGAGGTCTCGAGTCGAGAATCTCGAAACTTTTTATTGGCGATTCTCGATCTCCATGAAGTTTTGAATTCACCTGAACATGTTTCAAGAAAATCTCGAATTTTCTCGAAATCATTCCAATAAAAATGCAGATCCTCATCATAGCTAGAATCAAGATACTCTGTTCATGATAGCTTGGTTTCGAGGCAGAACGAGAAGTCTCGTGACTCGAGTTTCAATTTTCTCAAAGTCTGAAGCTACACAGTGCGGCCCTGATTTCTGTTTACACCGAGAACCTACAACATGTCCATCGCGTAGGTCTGGACATTAAACCGCAGAAATGGATTTATAGATGTCTTCCTAGAATGTCAGTGGAAACAATTTTCTTGTAACCGCTGATGTAGGATCTAGTTTTGAGATCGAGAAGAATCCATCAGCAGGGTAGGTGAGTTACCGATAGTTGGAAGAGTGATGAGGTAATTCTCCGATCTCGTTTGGCCCAATTCCAAAGAGTCGCATCCAGCAAAAGCTGATCTGCTCGAGCAAAAAGCAAAAGATTGACTGGCTCGTTCTAAGGTCTGGTTCTTACTGCACAAGGTCGTCCACTTTCCGCGGTGGCAATACCACAGAATTGCTAAGAGCCTCCCGATGGAAAACCGGACGAGCACTGACGCATGGACGCTACCATCATCATTAATAACCGAGGGCGAAGAGGGTGCGGTTTACTTTCTTTGGAATAACTTGGCTCTGATACCTTTGGTGAGTTTGTCCAGGTCCTTGCTCACAAGATCCACGCCTACGGATTGCTAATCAACCTTGTCTATTCAGTACTTGTACACATATCTCCAGTGACGCGTATAATTGATGAAATGACACCAAGGCACAGGAGGATAACAACCCCTAATGAATATTGATTACCCCTATCAGGTTTCTCCTTTAAATACGGAAAGCTGATAAGCTCTTGATATGTTCATCCTTAATATATTCATTTTTTTATTGAATTATCTCGAGAAACGGTTCTTGGTGCATTCTGAGTTGGCGAACTGACTTCCGCTCTGCACGAGCAGTGGTACAAATATCATGGTACGCAGACACGAAATGAATAGATAATAGAGCTGCAGGTAGTTGCGGGGGACCGTATCGGACTAGTATCTCTTGTGAGGACCTTATAGAGCATCAAGTGGACCTTGCTTATAGCACATGAATATATTGATCATTGGGTACTGAAATGCCGCTGCATAGATTCTCTCTATGGTAGTAATCGAGCGAGATGAATCTTCACTACCCAGTTCCTAGTTCCTAGTTCCTAGTCCAGCTTAACGAAATTCGAACTCGAGTCTCTAACCGAGATACCGAAGAGAGCAATGCGGCAAGAATCCTATCGGCAAATTGCAATCGGTGACTGCCTTGTCGGCGAATACCGGTGCAACGAACGGAATAAGGAAGAGTAATATCGAGGCATTTTTGCAACTGAATAAGATTACTCTGGATTGGTGATTGATGAAAGCTTTACCGGTTCATCTAAAATCTTCTCGTCCCAACGTTTAATCAGAAAGACAATTTTAAATATAATAAAGGTAGCCTGACTGCAACGGGAGGTTGAATGATTCAGGTATGAGATTTAGATATGTATCATAAGCAAGATCTATTGCAATTACTGGCAGATGGTTTCGCACGAGGCTAGGTGCGGATTCGTTAATGGTAACTATTTCAAGAATCTTGCAATCTCACGGTTGAACCTTCCTAACCCCTTATCTATCTCGTTCCAACTGCTCCAGCAGCTGGCTGAACGCTTTGAGATTTCTTCACGACTGCATCTCGTTCTACTGGTTTCCTAGACTCGCTGTTATTGTTATTGCTGTACGAAGTCGTAGAAACGGATTGCCAACTGCAGCGAACTGTGAGAAACGTCATCGCAAAAGTGAAATGACAGAGTTGTGCATTTTTGTGATGATTTTTCTTTCTTTTTATGTTCTTTCCTTGGTTGGACTATAAACCACCCACCGGAAGGCAATTGTTGATTCACAATTCCCTCATCTTCTCACGAGGAACGAGCGATCAGTAGAGATCGCTTCATTAGCGAATAGCAAATTTACGAGGGGAATAAAGCATCATTTGCGAAATTGGACGAATAGCGAAATCGTCCTGTTTTATTTTTCAGTCCAGTTTACTACGAAAACGATACCGTGCCTTCAGCATGGTTATTTACGTCAACTCATTAAGATAATTCCCCCACCTCTAGAGCTTCCTTTTTTTCACGACCCACTTTTGTCGGTCACGCAATCCTTTCGAGCGAAGAACCTTTCCAGAAATTCTACTCGGCCTAGTAACCTTCAATACAATTCGGGGAAGAGTATACTTAAAAATCAGGGGAGATCATTAATCTTTTTTAATTTCTCCGGGAATTTAGAATCTGGTATGAGGAAGAGCTTTCATCGTTAGGGTTTAATTGAGTCGCAAGTTGGGCGATCGATTTGCGATTGCTTCTTGGTTTAATCCGGCAGGAATCAAGATGCGATCATTACAATGGCAGTGAAACTGAACGGCGTGAGTTATAGGTGATCTTCGCAATAGATGTTACCGTCAGCCGGTTCAAGACACCTCAGCGATCACGCGGAACGCAATCGTTTATTTACTGAATGACAGTACGCTTATTCATGGGTTTGCATTTTTAAATAACTGTGCATTAAAGAAAATCTCGGTGGGCGTTCAATGCTTGGTCATCAAGGGTAGATTGACTCTAGAATCTAGAAAGTTTTTAAGTTTGAATCTAGAAATATCTCCCTGAGATCGTAATTTTCTTGAAGAAAAGACAAAACTGATGATTGAATGATTGGTATTGGAAGCATTCGCATGTTTCGTTGTCAAATTGTTCCCTCGGAAGTTCTGGTTGGTTTACTGCCATCAATGTGAAGGGGTAGTGAAAGAAGGGAAATGTCGAGAAGAAGACGTAGCGGATGTCAGGATTCCACGATAGATCGTAGTCAGAATCGCTGGCCAAAGCAGTTGCCACGTCGATTGCGGAGAGGGTCGAGGATCGAAGGACAATGGGGATTTTCTCTTCCTAATGGCAGAGGTTCTTCAGCACTGATCGAGCCACAGGAAGAGGACTTTGGCATCGGCAGACCACAATAAATAGCCTCGGTATCGTGTTGCGAGTAATTGAACGGGCTTCATCTGAAGCCGCATTAACTATTGAGAACGGGCACTGAAGGGGACGGGTAGAAGAAGAGGGTAAGCAAAGCCACGAGGATGAAGAAGAGTACGTCTGTCTGTTGTCGGGTACCTTGGTATCTTGGTACCCACCACTCGCTAGCGGCATAATGGCGCTAATCTTGGGCTCTCGATGTACGTGAGGGCAATACCGTATTGTTATTTGTTGGGTTAGGTACTCCCTGCTCCCAGATCAAGTACCCGCATGTCTGAGATACGGCCGAGACTGGAATAATATCTTGCTCGCTTATTGTTACCGCCGCTTGTAGATGGATCATTCTATTATCGAGATAGTGATACGTGGCTTTCGTACGCAACGCCTTGCTCGATTCGACCTTCTGCACGTTCCCAAGCATCACACCTTCCAACCCTTTCAGTGTCCAATCGCCATTTTTCGAATCCATTCACTGCTTCTCTATTGGATCCTTTCTGTTCCTATTTTGTTCGACTCGGAAAGTAAGCTATTCTCGAAAAGAAAACGATCGTTGCGAAAGAGCTCTGCAGATTACAGGAGACTCATCAGATTGGAAGACATGTGATAATAGGCGATTGAGATTTTCCTAGAATATGCAATTTCTGAGAAAGCTCTGTTGTTAGCCGGTGCGGAAGAATCGGAGGAGTCTGCGGAAGAGGTTACGTAAAGAGGTAATAATCCTCGATTATATATTCTTAGGCATCAGCCTCGGTGGCAAATTGAGCCTTCGACGACCATGATGCCGTAATCCGAGGTGTTGCAGATTAGATTGAATTGGGTTGTTTGCTTTACCCGGCGCTTTCGGATCACGGCCTTAAGCAGGTTGTGAGAACTCGTTAAACTTTATAGGGGCCTAGAATTGGCAACGTTATCCGCAAATCGATTTGAAAAAAGGAATAGCCCAATAAGGCTAAATGTGGAACGCATTTGGATGAGCCTTCGACTGGGAACGTATCTTTCAAACACATTGGCGTTGAGGTCATCGAACTTGATTACTAATCTCTTATCTGGGCGGTTCTGATGATTGCTGCTCTCGGCTAATACACACTAGAGGAACAATGGAGTTGGCAGCACTTGGCGTGGAAAATTGTAGCCCATCGACGTCAGTTCAAGTGACTGCCATGAGACGATGGCCTAGTTTGTTTTACGAGCAGTACGCTTTATGTGCGTGATTACGTCAGATAAACACCTAGAGTATAAATCTTCGCAAGTTTATAATTAGATCTCTAGTTGGAATTGGAAGCCAATGACATGTCTGATATGAAGATTTGATTTTTGTAATATCAGTATAATGTGGGTCGTCCATGAACTACTTCACCAATTTTGGGATATTTTTTAATCTTCCGGCAATCCTCATTGATGACCCTAGTTTTGAATCAACAACCAAATAGTTCAACTTTTAGGGAAAATAGAAGATTTTTCAAGAAAATAGTTGAAGTTTTTTGGAAATAGTTAAAGTTTCTAGCCAAATGGACGATCTTTTTCGAAGATCAATTTTCAGCCAAAAAAGATTACCTTTCTATCATGAAAGATGAATTTTCAATCGAAGAGGACAAATTTTTAACAAAACAGTTGAATTTTTGAAAGAAGAAGATGACTTCAACAAAATAGATTCATCTACTAAGAGAGGTGATATCAACATAATAGCGGAACTTTTCACCAAATAATTAAAGCCTCGGTGGCGTGATTGGTTAACGCTCCACTCAATGAAAGTGACGTTCCCGGTTCAAATCCGGGCTGAGGCAAATCTTTTCTCGTTTCACCAGAAAATTATTCGACCAGTAGATCAACAAAATTTAACATCAGAAAATTAATTAAAATAGTGTAATGTTGAAAAAAAAAAATTTTTTTTAGAAGACCACAAAAGTGAAATTTTCGACCATGAACATTACAAAAATAGTTGAATTTTTCATAAAATAACTGAATTGATAACTAACAAAGTAGCATTTTCAACCAAGAAGAATTTCTACCAAAAGGTGAATTTTTAACAAAATAGCTCATTTTTCAAGCCAGAAATTCTACTTTTTTAGAAGACAGTTGAATTTTTTCCTGAAAAGTTGAATTTTCAAAAAACAATTTAGTTTTCGACCAAAAAATTATAATTAACAAAATAGTTTATTTTTCAATAAAATAATTGAACTTTTAACAAAGTAGTTGAAATTTTAACTTTATGGTTACACTTTCAATTCAAAAAGATGAATTTTCAACAACAAAAAAAGAACGAATTTTCAATAACAGATGAGAATTTTCAACCAAAATGTTCAGTTTTCGTCCACAAAATTTCAAGTTGGAAAAAAAAATATTTTTGACCAAAAATACAATTGTTCAATTCTTAATCAGAAAAATTGAATTTCAACTATTTGAATTCAACCAAAAAAATAAGATTTTGACAAAATGGGTCGACTCCTATCCAAAAAGATAAATTTTTAACAACAAAGATTAATTTTCTGCCTAAAAAAAAGAATTTTCTACCAATCAGGTGAATTTGAAAAAAAAAATTTTTGAGCCAATTAGTTCAACTTTTACCCAAGTAGTTTAATTTTAACCAAAAAGGATAAAAAATTTTAACAAAAAGTTGAAAGTTTAATCAAAATAAACAAATTTTCAATGATATTTTTGAAATTTGAAATAAAGAATATGAATTTTGAAATAGTTGAATTTTTAACCCGAAAATATGATTTTTGAATTTTCAATTTGAAATGACAAATTTTCTATGAAAGAGTGAAATCCTCAACCCAAAAATGTGAACTTCAACAAAAAATTTAATTTATAATCAAATAGTTGAATTTTTAATCAAATAGATGAATCTTCAACCAAAAAAAGATGGATTTTCAAGCTGATTAATTTTCAAACAAAAAAGAAGAATTTTCGAACAAATAGTTGAATTCTCAACTAGAAAAAATCAATTTTCAATTGAAAATAAAAATTTTTCAACAAAAATAAAATAGTTTCATATTCAGTTGAAAAAATTAATTCTGAAGAAAAGAAACAAATTTTAATAAAATAGTTGAATTTTCAACCAAAGATTCGAATTTTCAACTAAACTGACAAATCTTCAAAAAAGAAAATAAATTTTCAACAAAATATTTTGGCATTCAACCGAATAGTTAAATTTTTAATCCAAAGGATGATTTTTACCAAAAAGATTAATTTTTTACCAAAAAATGAATTTTCAACAAAATGAACTTTCAACAAAGAAATAAATTTTTTACTAGAGGAGTTCAATTTTAAAATCAAATTTTATAATTCACTAAATAGTACAATTTTTGATTAAACGAGATGATAACCAAACCGAAATATAATATATTTTTCGAAAAATTTTTTTTTATCAAAAACAGTCGGATTTTTTTATTGGGTTCCAATAGGATTGTTTTTTGTTTCATATTTCATCAAAGTTCTACCCAAAGAGATTTCAATCTCACGATGTTTCAGGATCTTATTGTAATCAAACTGCATACTATTTTCCGAAGATTGAATTCTTTGTAATGAGTTTCGATGAAAAGAGGAAATTCACACGCTATCGTTCCAGACGGTTTAATCCAAAGCGAGGAATTCAAATCGATTTATTTCCTATCCTGACGCAATAGCGCCTTGCGATAGAAATCTTGTGGTTCGACCCAATATAAGGGATATGTTTTCGTCATGTAACTATTGTAACTGACCTGCCTTTCAGAAACTTCATTTCCACCGCACCGACCACAAACACGTTCAATTATGTCTTTTTATTAAAAATTTTATTTGCCGCAGCTCATTCAGCAATTTCTGGTGAAACATAATCTGGTGACCAGCCGTGATTTCTGGCTGCTTTTCAAATTGAAGTGTTCTCTCAAAGGAAAACGTTTAAAAGACGTAAAGAAAACAAAGAAGAAAATAGACGAAATGAGACGCGAAATATCCTCATACAAAAGAAATTAGTAAAACCCGAGGGGAGAGGGTTTATCAAATAATTTATTTCACCATAGATTTATATCCTACAAGGTCTGCCCGAAAAGTATTCGACCTTGTGCACACAACCATTCATCGCAGCTCATTCAGCAATTTCTGGCGAAACATGATCTGGTGACCTGGTTGCCTGTGATTTCTGGTTGTTTCCCAATTTCAAGTATCTTTTCAAAGAAAAACGATTTCAAGACGTAGTGGAAATAGAGCAGAAAATAGACGAAAAGAAGCGATTCGCACGCTATTCTTTCAGATAGTTTAATCTAAAGCAGAAAATTCGAGTCGATTCGTATTTTACTTATTCGCTTTTTTGTTGAAGATTTAAAGTAAAGGATTGGGATTGAGTTCAAAAAGTGGCGACTCGGTCCTTTATCACAACATGCTTGTCCATTCATCGCAGCTCATTCAGAAATTTCTGGAGAAATAGCCCCAAAAGTTCGGCGACCCCCATACAGTCCTGACCTGGTACCCAAACCTGGTTTCGTAACCTCGGGCAGAAGCACTTATATATTTGGTCGGGTGTTTGTCTGTCGTACTTTTTTCCCGAGAGGGGAAGTAGGAGAAGTGATCGGAGGAAAAATATGGGAAGTTAGAGGAGGGAAAGTATAAAAGTTGAAGAGAAGGAAAGTAGTGGAAGTGAGGAGAGGGACAAAATGGGCACTTGAAGGGAGGTAAAGGAGGAAAAGCGAAGGGTGGGAAAACAAGGGAGGAGTAGGGGAGGAAAAGTAGAAGAGGAGAGATAGAGAAAGTGATGGAAGGGACGATAACAGAGTGCAGAGAAGGAAAAGAGGAGGGAGCGGAGGGAAGGTAGGGAAGTGAGGAGATGGAAATTAGAGGAAGTAAGGGGAGGAAAAGTAGTGGAGGTGAGGGAAGAAAAAGTAGTGGGGGTGAGTGGAGGAAAAGTTAGTGGAGGAGAAGTAGGAGACAAGAAGTAGAGGAGGAATGTCAAAGAAAGTGTTGGAAGGGAAGGTAACGGAGTGTATGAAAGAAAAGAAGGAGTGAGGGGAGGAAAGGTATGAAAAGTGAGAAGTGGGAAATTAGAGGAAGTGAGAAGAGGAAAAGTAGTGGAAGTAAGGGGAGGAAAAGTATGGAAAGCGAGGAGAGGGTGAGTAGGGAAGGGGAAAAAATGGGAAAAGGTAAGGAAAGCAATGTGATTAACAGTAAGGGAAACACGGGTAAGAAAATTAAAGGAAGTGAAGGGAGGAAAGGTAGGGGACGTGAGGAGCGGGAAAAAATAGGCACTTAAAGGTAGGTAAAGGCGGAAAAGCGAAGGACGAGAAAGTCAAGGGAGGAGAAAGGGAAAAAAAGTAGGAGAGTTAAGGTGGAGAAAGTGATGAAAGGAACGGTAACAGAGTGCAGGGAAGAAAAGGAGGAGTGAGAGGAGGAATGGCAGGAGAAGTTAGGAGATGGAAATTAGAGGAAGCGAGGGGAGGAAAAGTTGATGGAGGAGAATTAGGAGAGGAATTATAGGAAAAGTGATGGGAGGGAAGGTAACGGAGTACATGGTAGAAAATTAGGAGTGTGGGGAGGAAAGGTATGGAAAGTGAGGAGTGGGAAATTAGAGGAAGTGAGAAGAGGAAAAGTGGTGGAAGTGAGGGGAGGAAAAGTGTGGACAGTGAGGAGAGGGTGAGTAGGGAAGGGAAAATAGATAGAAAAAGGTAGAGAAAGCAGTGTGATTGACATTAAGGGAAATGCGGAGAAGAAAAGTAAGGGAAGCGGAGGAAGGAAAGGTAGGGGAAGGGAGGAGAGAGAAATTAGCGGCAGTGTGGGGATGAAAAGTAGTGGAAGTGAGGAAAGGAAAAGTATGAAGAGTAAGGGGAGGGAAAATATGGGTGGTAAAGGGAGAAAAAGTATTGGAATAAAGAAGAGGGAAGTAAGAGGAAGTGAGGGGTGGGAAAGTAGTTGTAAAATTTTTTTTGAAAGAGGATAGATCTGATGTGTGAAGGGAGTATCTACTAATCCAATAGAAAATTTTTCCGCATTTTAATGAGCTATTTTCACGCCTGATGCGAAACTAAAATTTATAGCGCACATATGCATGTCTAATTACACTTAGCAATTACTTAGCGACCCGTCTTCTTTTTACCCATTGCCCTCTAATTAGTCCCACTGCCGTTATGAGCCTCGTTTAAATAATTAGCAATAGAAAGACTCTTCCTTCATTCTGTACTTCCCTTTGAAAGTTTTTCACACCTCATGATTTATATTTCGAATAGGAAAATTTTTTTCTAAAATTTTTCAATTAGGGGTGGAATGTTCAACCAAAAAAGAATTTTTCAATCTGGATTTTTTTTTTTTATTAAAAAGATAAATTTTGAACAAATTAAGCAAATTATAACCAGATAATTAAATTTTTGTACGAACAAAGAACAATAGTAAACCAAAAATTCAATGGTTAATTTTTGATTAAAAGGGATTAATTTTCAATAAAAAAACGAATTTTCTATAAAACATTTGATTTTTCAAAAAAATATG
>CAKNXH010075274.1:1624-12796 GCA_932178445.1 Andricus quercusramuli | reverse complement strand
ATTTTTCCATTTTTGGTTGAATGTTCATTTTTTGGGTTTGAAATCAGAAAATTAAAAAAATTTTAAATCTGTTTCGGTTGAAAATTCAACTCTTGTTGAAAATGCATCTTTTCTTGTTCAAGATTAATTATTTTAGATGAAAATTGGACTGTTTTTGTAGAAAATGATTCTTCTTTGTTGAAAGTTAAATTAAAAACTAATTTTGTTTTTTGAAAATTCATCATTTTAGTTGAAAATTCATTTTTTCATTCGAAATTTATCTATTCCATTTTTAGTAAAAATGATTTTTTTTTTGGTTAAAAATTCAGTTATTCGGTTGAAAATTTATTTTTTTCAGTAGAAAATTCAACTATTTCGTTAAAAATTAATTTTTTTGTTCAAGATTCATTAGTTCAGGTGAAAATTTATCTTTTTGGTTAAAAATTCATTTTTTCGTTAAAAATTGAACTATTTTGTGCAAAATTCGTTCTTTTGTTAGGAATTTAATTTCGAACTGAAAATTTGATTATTTAATTTTTTGTTGAAGTTTTACTTTTTTTTGGCTGCAAATCGGAAAATTGTAACTTCAAAAATCGAAAATTTACTTGGTTGAAAATTCATCCTTTCTGGTTGAAAATAGAATTTTACGCTTGACAATTAACATGTTTTGTTTGAAGATTCAACTCTTTTGTTAAAAATTTATCTGTTTTGATTAAATTAATCTATTTTCGATTTTGAACTAATATCTTTTTCTAAAAAAAATTATTTTTTTGTGGTTGAAAACTCACCTTTTTTGAAGAAAATTGGAATCTTCAGCTTAAAAATTTAATAATTTGGTTAAAATTCAAACTATTTCGTTGAAACTTGAATTATTTATTTTAAATTTTGAATATTGAATATAAAATCAACTTTTTTGTTGAAAAATCATGTATTTTCTTAAAAATTCGTCTTTTTTTACTACGATCGTAATTAGCGATGCATTCGAGGCGATTTCGAGAAAATTCGAGATTTCCTTGAAACATGTTCAGGTGAACTCAAAACATCATGGAGATCGAGAATCTCGAATAAAAAGTTTCGAGATTCTCGACTCGAGACCTCGAAATTCGTTATTCGAGATTCTCGACTCGAAACCTCGAAATTCGTTATTCGAGACTCTCGACTCGAGATCTGAACAGAGTATCTTAATTCTAGCTATAATGAGGATCTGCATTCTTATTAGAGTGATTTCGAGAAAATTCGAGATTTCCTTGAAACATGTTCAGGTGAACTCAAAACTTCATGGAGATCGAGAATCTCGAATAAAAAGTTTCGAGATTCTCGACTCGAGACCTCGAAATTCGTTATTCGAGATTCTCGACTCGAGACCTCGAAATTAGTTATTCGAGATTCTCGACTCGAGACCTCGAAATTCGTTATTCGAGATTCTCGAGTCGAGATTTAAACAGATTATCTTGATTCTAGCTATAATGAGGATCTGCATTCTTATTAGAGTGATTTCGAGAAAATTCGAGAATTTCTTGAAACATCTTCAGGTGAACTCAAAACTTCATGGAGATCGAGAATCTCGAATAAGAAAATTCGAGATCTCGAGTCGAGAATCTCGAATAACGAATTTCGAGGTCTCGAGTCGAGAATCTCGAAACTTTTTATTGGCGATTCTCGATCTCCATGAAGTTTTGAATTCACCTGAACATGTTTCAAGAAAATCTCGAATTTTCTCGAAATCATTCCAATAAAAATGCAGATCCTCATCATAGCTAGAATCAAGATACTCTGTTCATGATAGCTTGGTTTCGAGGCAGAACGAGAAGTCTCGTGACTCGAGTTTCAATTTTCTCAAAGTCTGAAGCTACACAGTGCGGCCCTGATTTCTGTTTACACCGAGAACCTACAACATGTCCATCGCGTAGGTCTGGACATTAAACCGCAGAAATGGATTTATAGATGTCTTCCTAGAATGTCAGTGGAAACAATTTTCTTGTAACCGCTGATGTAGGATCTAGTTTTGAGATCGAGAAGAATCCATCAGCAGGGTAGGTGAGTTACCGATAGTTGGAAGAGTGATGAGGTAATTCTCCGATCTCGTTTGGCCCAATTCCAAAGAGTCGCATCCAGCAAAAGCTGATCTGCTCGAGCAAAAAGCAAAAGATTGACTGGCTCGTTCTAAGGTCTGGTTCTTACTGCACAAGGTCGTCCACTTTCCGCGGTGGCAATACCACAGAATTGCTAAGAGCCTCCCGATGGAAAACCGGACGAGCACTGACGCATGGACGCTACCATCATCATTAATAACCGAGGGCGAAGAGGGTGCGGTTTACTTTCTTTGGAATAACTTGGCTCTGATACCTTTGGTGAGTTTGTCCAGGTCCTTGCTCACAAGATCCACGCCTACGGATTGCTAATCAACCTTGTCTATTCAGTACTTGTACACATATCTCCAGTGACGCGTATAATTGATGAAATGACACCAAGGCACAGGAGGATAACAACCCCTAATGAATATTGATTACCCCTATCAGGTTTCTCCTTTAAATACGGAAAGCTGATAAGCTCTTGATATGTTCATCCTTAATATATTCATTTTTTTATTGAATTATCTCGAGAAACGGTTCTTGGTGCATTCTGAGTTGGCGAACTGACTTCCGCTCTGCACGAGCAGTGGTACAAATATCATGGTACGCAGACACGAAATGAATAGATAATAGAGCTGCAGGTAGTTGCGGGGGACCGTATCGGACTAGTATCTCTTGTGAGGACCTTATAGAGCATCAAGTGGACCTTGCTTATAGCACATGAATATATTGATCATTGGGTACTGAAATGCCGCTGCATAGATTCTCTCTATGGTAGTAATCGAGCGAGATGAATCTTCACTACCCAGTTCCTAGTTCCTAGTTCCTAGTCCAGCTTAACGAAATTCGAACTCGAGTCTCTAACCGAGATACCGAAGAGAGCAATGCGGCAAGAATCCTATCGGCAAATTGCAATCGGTGACTGCCTTGTCGGCGAATACCGGTGCAACGAACGGAATAAGGAAGAGTAATATCGAGGCATTTTTGCAACTGAATAAGATTACTCTGGATTGGTGATTGATGAAAGCTTTACCGGTTCATCTAAAATCTTCTCGTCCCAACGTTTAATCAGAAAGACAATTTTAAATATAATAAAGGTAGCCTGACTGCAACGGGAGGTTGAATGATTCAGGTATGAGATTTAGATATGTATCATAAGCAAGATCTATTGCAATTACTGGCAGATGGTTTCGCACGAGGCTAGGTGCGGATTCGTTAATGGTAACTATTTCAAGAATCTTGCAATCTCACGGTTGAACCTTCCTAACCCCTTATCTATCTCGTTCCAACTGCTCCAGCAGCTGGCTGAACGCTTTGAGATTTCTTCACGACTGCATCTCGTTCTACTGGTTTCCTAGACTCGCTGTTATTGTTATTGCTGTACGAAGTCGTAGAAACGGATTGCCAACTGCAGCGAACTGTGAGAAACGTCATCGCAAAAGTGAAATGACAGAGTTGTGCATTTTTGTGATGATTTTTCTTTCTTTTTATGTTCTTTCCTTGGTTGGACTATAAACCACCCACCGGAAGGCAATTGTTGATTCACAATTCCCTCATCTTCTCACGAGGAACGAGCGATCAGTAGAGATCGCTTCATTAGCGAATAGCAAATTTACGAGGGGAATAAAGCATCATTTGCGAAATTGGACGAATAGCGAAATCGTCCTGTTTTATTTTTCAGTCCAGTTTACTACGAAAACGATACCGTGCCTTCAGCATGGTTATTTACGTCAACTCATTAAGATAATTCCCCCACCTCTAGAGCTTCCTTTTTTTCACGACCCACTTTTGTCGGTCACGCAATCCTTTCGAGCGAAGAACCTTTCCAGAAATTCTACTCGGCCTAGTAACCTTCAATACAATTCGGGGAAGAGTATACTTAAAAATCAGGGGAGATCATTAATCTTTTTTAATTTCTCCGGGAATTTAGAATCTGGTATGAGGAAGAGCTTTCATCGTTAGGGTTTAATTGAGTCGCAAGTTGGGCGATCGATTTGCGATTGCTTCTTGGTTTAATCCGGCAGGAATCAAGATGCGATCATTACAATGGCAGTGAAACTGAACGGCGTGAGTTATAGGTGATCTTCGCAATAGATGTTACCGTCAGCCGGTTCAAGACACCTCAGCGATCACGCGGAACGCAATCGTTTATTTACTGAATGACAGTACGCTTATTCATGGGTTTGCATTTTTAAATAACTGTGCATTAAAGAAAATCTCGGTGGGCGTTCAATGCTTGGTCATCAAGGGTAGATTGACTCTAGAATCTAGAAAGTTTTTGAGTTTGAATCTAGAAATATCTCGCTGAGATCGTAATTTTATCGAAGAAAAGACAAAACTGATGATTGAATGATTGGTATTGGAAGCATTCGCATGTCTCGTTGTCAAATTGTTCCCTCGGAAGTTCTGGTTGGTTTACTGCCATCAATGTGAAGGGGTAGTGAAAGAAGGGAAATGTCGAGAAGAAGACGTAGCGGATGTCAGGATTCCACGATAGATCGTAGTCAGAATCGCTGGCCAAAGCAGTTGCCACGTCGATTGCGGAGAGGGTCGAGGATCGAAGGACAATGGGGATTTTCTCTTCCTAATGGCAGAGGTTCTTCAGCACTGATCGAGCCACAGGAAGAGGACTTTGGCATCGGCAGACCACAATAAATAGCCTCGGTATCGTGTTGCGAGTAATTGAACGGGCTTCATCTGAAGCCGCATTAACTATTGAGAACGGGCACTGAAGGGGACGGGTAGAAGAAGAGGGTAAGCAAAGCCACGAGGATGAAGAAGAGTACGTCTGTCTGTTGTCGGGTACCTTGGTATCTTGGTACCCACCACTCGCTAGCGGCATAATGGCGCTAATCTTGGGCTCTCGATGTACGTGAGGGCAATACCGTATTGTTATTTGTTGGGTTAGGTACTCCCTGCTCCCAGATCAAGTACCCGCATGTCTGAGATACGGCCGAGACTGGAATAATATCTTGCTCGCTTATTGTTACCGCCGCTTGTAGATGGATCATTCTATTATCGAGATAGTGATACGTGGCTTTCGTACGCAACGCCTTGCTCGATTCGACCTTCTGCACGTTCCCAAGCATCACACCTTCCAACCCTTTCAGTGTCCAATCGCCATTTTTCGAATCCATTCACTGCTTCTCTATTGGATCCTTTCTGTTCCTATTTTGTTCGACTCGGAAAGTAAGCTATTCTCGAAAAGAAAACGATCGTTGCGAAAGAGCTCTGCAGATTACAGGAGACTCATCAGATTGGAAGACATGTGATAATAGGCGATTGAGATTTTCCTAGAATATGCAATTTCTGAGAAAGCTCTGTTGTTAGCCGGTGCGGAAGAATCGGAGGAGTCTGCGGAAGAGGTTACGTAAAGAGGTAATAATCCTCGATTATATATTCTTAGGCATCAGCCTCGGTGGCAAATTGAGCCTTCGACGACCATGATGCCGTAATCCGAGGTGTTGCAGATTAGATTGAATTGGGTTGTTTGCTTTACCCGGCGCTTTCGGATCACGGCCTTAAGCAGGTTGTGAGAACTCGTTAAACTTTATAGGGGCCTAGAATTGGCAACGTTATCCGCAAATCGATTTGAAAAAAGGAATAGCCCAATAAGGCTAAATGTGGAACGCATTTGGATGAGCCTTCGACTGGGAACGTATCTTTCAAACACATTGGCGTTGAGGTCATCGAACTTGATTACTAATCTCTTATCTGGGCGGTTCTGATGATTGCTGCTCTCGGCTAATACACACTAGAGGAACAATGGAGTTGGCAGCACTTGGCGTGGAAAATTGTAGCCCATCGACGTCAGTTCAAGTGACTGCCATGAGACGATGGCCTAGTTTGTTTTACGAGCAGTACGCTTTATGTGCGTGATTACGTCAGATAAACACCTAGAGTATAAATCTTCGCAAGTTTATAATTAGATCTCTAGTTGGAATTGGAAGCCAATGACATGTCTGATATGAAGATTTGATTTTTGTAATATCAGTATAATGTGGGTCGTCCATGAACTACTTCACCAATTTTGGGATATTTTTTAATCTTCCGGCAATCCTCATTGATGACCCTAGTTTTGAATCAACAACCAAATAGTTCAACTTTTAGGGAAAATAGAAGATTTTTCAAGAAAATAGTTGAAGTTTTTTGGAAATAGTTAAAGTTTCTAGCCAAATGGACGATCTTTTTCGAAGATCAATTTTCAGCCAAAAAAGATTAGCTTCCTATCATAGAAGATGAATTTTTAATCGAAGAGGACAAATTTTTAACAAAACAGTTGAATTTTTGAAAGAAGAAGATGACTTCAACAAAATAGATTCATCTACTAAGAGAGGTGATATCAACATAATAGCGGAACTTTTCACCAAATAATTAAAGCCTCGGTGGCGTGATTGGTTAACGCTCCACTCAATGAAAGTGACGTTCCCGGTTCAAATCCGGGCTGAGGCAAATCTTTTCTCGTTTCACCAGAAAATTATTCGACCAGTAGATCAACAAAATTTAACATCAGAAAATTAATTAAAATAGTGTAATGTTGAAAAAAAAAAATTTTTTTTAGAAGACCACAAAAGTGAAATTTTCGACCATGAACATTACAAAAATAGTTGAATTTTTCATAAAATAACTGAATTGATAACTAACAAAGTAGCATTTTCAACCAAGAAGAATTTCTACCAAAAGGTGAATTTTTAACAAAATAGCTCATTTTTCAAGCCAGAAATTCTACTTTTTTAGAAGACAGTTGAATTTTTTCCTGAAAAGTTGAATTTTCAAAAAACAATTTAGTTTTCGACCAAAAAATTATAATTAACAAAATAGTTTATTTTTCAATAAAATAATTGAACTTTTAACAAAGTAGTTGAAATTTTAACTTTATGGTTACACTTTAAATTCAAAAAGATGAATTTTCAACAACAAAAAAAGAACGAATTTTCAATAACAGATGAGAATTTTCAACCAAAATGTTCAGTTTTCGTCCACAAAATTTCAAGTTGGAAAAAAAAATATTTTTGACCAAAAATACAATTGTTCAATTCTTAATCAGAAAAATTGAATTTCAACTATTTGAATTCAACCAAAAAAATAAGATTTTGACAAAATGGGTCGACTCCTATCCAAAAAGATAAATTTTTAACAACAAAGATTAATTTTCTGCCTAAAAAAAAGAATTTTCTACCAATCAGGTGAATTTGAAAAAAAAAATTTTTGAGCCAATTAGTTCAACTTTTACCCAAGTAGTTTAATTTTAACCAAAAAGGATAAAAAATTTTAACAAAAAGTTGAAAGTTTAATCAAAATAAACAAATTTTCAATGATATTTTTGAAATTTGAAATAAAAAATATGAATTTTGAAATAGTTGAATTTTTAACCCGAAAATATGATTTTTGAATTTTCAATTTGAAATGACAAATTTTCTATGAAAGAGTGAAATCCTCAACCCAAAAATGTGAACTTCAACAAAAAATTTAATTTATAATCAAATAGTTGAATTTTTAATCAAATAGATGAATCTTCAACCAAAAAAAGATGGATTTTCAAGCTGATTAATTTTCAAACAAAAAAGAAGAATTTTCGAACAAATAGTTGAATTCTCAACTAGAAAAAATCAATTTTCAATTGAAAATAAAAATTTTTCAACAAAAATAAAATAGTTTCATATTCAGTTGAAAAAATTAATTCTGAAGAAAAGAAACAAATTTTAATAAAATAGTTGAATTTTCAACCAAAGATTCGAATTTTCAACTAAACTGACAAATCTTCAAAAAAGAAAATAAATTTTCAACAAAATATTTTGGCATTCAACCGAATAGTTAAATTTTTAATCCAAAGGATGATTTTTACCAAAAAGATTAATTTTTTACCAAAAAATGAATTTTCAACAAAATGAACTTTCAACAAAGAAATAAATTTTTTACTAGAGGAGTTCAATTTTAAAATCAAATTTTATAATTCACTAAATAGTACAATTTTTGATTAAACGAGATGATAACCAAACCGAAATATAATATATTTTTCGAAAAATTTTTTTTTATCAAAAACAGTCGGATTTTTTTATTGGGTTCCAATAGGATTGTTTTTTGTTTCATATTTCATCAAAGTTCTACCCAAAGAGATTTCAATCTCACGATGTTTCAGGATCTTATTGTAATCAAACTGCATACTATTTTCCGAAGATTGAATTCTTTGTAATGAGTTTCGATGAAAAGAGGAAATTCACACGCTATCGTTCCAGACGGTTTAATCCAAAGCGAGGAATTCAAATCGATTTATTTCCTATCCTGACGCAATAGCGCCTTGCGATAGAAATCTTGTGGTTCGACCCAATATAAGGGATATGTTTTCGTCATGTAACTATTGTAACTGACCTGCCTTTCAGAAACTTCATTTCCACCGCACCGACCACAAACACGTTCAATTATGTCTTTTTATTAAAAATTTTATTTGCCGCAGCTCATTCAGCAATTTCTGGTGAAACATAATCTGGTGACCAGCCGTGATTTCTGGCTGCTTTTCAAATTGAAGTGTTCTCTCAAAGGAAAACGTTTAAAAGACGTAAAGAAAACAAAGAAGAAAATAGACGAAATGAGACGCGAAATATCCTCATACAAAAGAAATTAGTAAAACCCGAGGGGAGAGGGTTTATCAAATAATTTATTTCACCATAGATTTATATCCTACAAGGTCTGCCCGAAAAGTATTCGACCTTGTGCACACAACCATTCATCGCAGCTCATTCAGCAATTTCTGGCGAAACATGATCTGGTGACCTGGTTGCCTGTGATTTCTGGTTGTTTCCCAATTTCAAGTATCTTTTCAAAGAAAAACGATTTCAAGACGTAGTGGAAATAGAGCAGAAAATAGACGAAAAGAAGCGATTCGCACGCTATTCTTTCAGATAGTTTAATCTAAAGCAGAAAATTCGAGTCGATTCGTATTTTACTTATTCGCTTTTTTGTTGAAGATTTAAAGTAAAGGATTGGGATTGAGTTCAAAAAGTGGCGACTCGGTCCTTTATCACAACATGCTTGTCCATTCATCGCAGCTCATTCAGAAATTTCTGGAGAAATAGCCCCAAAAGTTCGGCGACCCCCATACAGTCCTGACCTGGTACCCAAACCTGGTTTCGTAACCTCGGGCAGAAGCACTTATATATTTCGTCGGGTGTTTGTCTGTCGTACTTTTTTCCCGAGAGGGGAAGTAGGAGAAGTGATCGGAGGAAAAATATGGGAAGTTAGAGGAGGGAAAGTATAAAAGTTGAAGAGAAGGAAAGTAGTGGAAGTGAGGAGAGGGACAAAATGGGCATTTGAAGGGAGGTAAAGGAGGAAAAGCGAAGGGTGGGAAAACAAGGGAGGAGTAGGGGAGGAAAAGTAGAAGAGGAGAGATAGAGAAAGTGATGGAAGGGACGATAACAGAGTGCAGAGAAGGAAAAGAGGAGGGAGCGGAGGGAAGGTGGGTAAGTGAGGAGATGGAAATTAGAGGAAGTAAGGGGAGGAAAAGTAGTGGAGGTGAGGGAAGAAAAAGTAGTGGGGGTGAGTGGAGGAAAAGTTAGTGGAGGAGAAGTAGGAGACAAGAAGTAGAGGAGGAATGTCAAAGAAAGTGTTGGAAGGGAAGGTAACGGAGTGTATGAAAGAAAAGAAGGAGTGAGGGGAGGAAAGGTATGAAAAGTGAGAAGTGGGAAATTAGAGGAAGTGAGAAGAGGAAAAGTAGTGGAAGTAAGGGGAGGAAAAGTATGGAAAGTGAGGAGAGGGTGAGTAGGGAAGGGGAAAAAATGGGAAAAGGTAAGGAAAGCAATGTGATTAACAGTAAGGGAAACACGGGTAAGAAAATTAAAGGAAGTGAAGGGAGGAAAGGTAGGGGACGTGAGGAGCGGGAAAAAATAGGCACTTAAAGGTAGGTAAAGGCGGAAAAGCGAAGGACGAGAAAGGCAAGGGAGGAGAAAGGGAAAAAAAGTAGGAGAGTTAAGGTGGAGAAAGTGATGAAAGGAACGGTAACAGAGTGCAGGGAAGAAAAGGAGGAGTGAGAGGAGGAATGGCAGGAGAAGTTAGGAGATGGAAATTAGAGGAAGCGAGGGGAGGAAAAGTTGATGGAGGAGAATTAGGAGAGGAATTATAGGAAAAGTGATGGGAGGGAAGGTAACGGAGTACATGGAAGAAAATTAGGAGTGTGGGGAGGAAAGGTATGGAAAGTGAGGAGTGGGAAATTAGAGGAAGTGAGAAGAGGAAAAGTGGTGGAAGTGAGGGGAGGAAAAGTGTGGACAGTGAGGAGAGGGTGAGTAGGGAAGGGAAAATAGATAGAAAAAGGTAGAGAAAGCAGTGTGATTGACATTAAGGGAAATGCGGAGAAGAAAAGTAAGAGAAGCGGAGGAAGGAAAGGTAGGGGAAGGGAGGAGAGAGAAATTAGCGGCAGTGTGGGGATGAAAAGTAGTGGAAGTGAGGAAAGGAAAAGTATGAAGAGTAAGGGGAGGGAAAATATGGGTGGTAAAGGGAGAAAAAGTATTGGAATAAAGAAGAGGGAAGTAAGAGGAAGTGAGGGGTGGGAAAGTAGTTGTAAAATTTTTTTTGAAAGAGGATAGATCTGATGTGTGAAGGGAGTATCTACTAATCCAATAGAAAATTTTTCCGCATTTTAATGAGCTATTTTCACGCCTGATGCGAAACTAAAATTTATAGCGCACATATGCACGTCTAATTACACTTAGCAATTACTTAGCGACCCGTCTTCTTTTTACCCATTGCCCTCTAATTAGTCCCACTGCCGTTATGAGCCTCGTTTAAATAATTAGCAATAGAAAGACTCTTCCTTCATTCTGTACTTCCCTTTGAAAGTTTTTCACACCTCATGATTTATATTTCGAATAGGAAAATTTTTTTCTAAAATTTTTCAATTAGGGGTGGAATGTTCAACCAAAAAAGAATTTTTCAATCTGGATTTTTTTTTTTTATTAAAAAGATAAATTTTGAACAAATTAAGCAAATTATAACCAGATAATTAAATTTTTGTACGAACAAAGAACAATAGTAAACCAAAAATTCAATGGTTAATTTTTGATTAAAAGGGATTAATTTTCAATAAAAAAACGAATTTTCTATAAAACATTTGATTTTTCAAAAAAATATG
>CAKNXH010075270.1:0-14347 GCA_932178445.1 Andricus quercusramuli | reverse complement strand
TAGCGATGACGAGACGTTCGAGACACCGACCAGGGAGAGAAGGGGTTTTGGCACGAGCCAGAAACGCGGGAGACCATCAAACCTACAGCGCCTCAACAGGTTAGGTAGCGCGGGCTCGAATAGGAGTCTGGATGAATGGCACAAAAAGGGGAACGTGACTAGCAGTGAAGGGGAAGATAAAAGGAAGAGAGAGGAAGGGGAAGATGATCCGGAAAGGGACAAGGATAACAAGAAAGTGAAGATTAAACGAAAAACACCAGACAGAGATAGGGGGGATGGGGGGGATGTTTGAGAAGCTAGCAGCCCTCGTAAAAGGGTTTAGAGAGGAAACAAGGAAGAGTCTGGAAGATATGAATAGGCAGGGGAAAGAAGTTAGAAGGGAAGTGAGAAAAGTAAGAGAAAAGTGGGAAGAGTGGGATAAACTCTGGAAAGAGGAGAAAGACAAGGTATGGGGTAAACTAGAGGCCATAGAGAATAGACAGAGAGAGATTGACGAACAGACAAATAGGGAGATAAAACAACTGGAAGAACGGGTAAGCAAATTAGAAGTTAGGAATGAGCATATGGGGAAGGGAACAGAAAGTGCGGAAAAAGTAGAAGGGAGTGATAACGTGCAAAATGACAATGAAAGAATGAAGAAGAGACTGAGTGAGATCGAAAGAAGATTGGAAGGGGAAGAAAGGGCGAAGAGAAAAAATAACATAGTAGTCAAGGGATTGAAAATAGAGAGTGAAACAGGGGAAATTGAAATCAAAAATCTGCTGAGAGATATTGGAATTCGGGTAAGGGTAGAAGGAGTTAAGAGATTAGGAATGACGAAGGAAGGAAAAGAAGGAATGTTTGTAGTAAAAGTAGGGAGTGAGGAGGAGAAAAAGAAAATTATGGAGAACAAAAAATTATTGAAAGGAAGAAGGGAGAGAATTGAAGAGGATTGGACTTGGAGGGAGAGGAAAAGGAGATGGCAAATAGAACAGAGAGCATGGATAGAGAGGAAAAAGGGATGCATGGTATGGATAGGGCGAGACAGACTATGGATAAATGGGGAGGAGTGGGTCTGGGACGAGGAAGTAGAAGAAATAAGGAAAAAGGGAAAAAGAATTGAGAAAGATAGAAGAAAGGAAGATTCAAAAGAGGCTAGAGAGCAAACAGGGGGGTTTCCAAAAAGCAAGGCGGAAGAAAAGTAAGGAGGATAGAGGAGGGAAGGGAGGAGAAGAAAGTGAAAATAGCTTTCTGGAATGTGTCAGGCTTGAAGAACAAGAATGAAGGTTTCTGGCGGGAGTTAGAAAAGTGGGACGTGATTATGATGAGTGAAACCTGGGCGGATGAGAAGGGTTGGAAGGGGATGAAAAGGTTGTTACCTAAAGGGTATGTGTGGACAATGCAAGAGGCAAGGAAGGAACACGTTAAAGGTAGAGGAATGGGCGGCATGGTATCAGGGGTGAGAAAAGAATGGGCAGTAAAAGGTAAAACAGAGCAGGACAGAGAAGAAAAGGAGGGCACAATGGTAAGAAGGATTATAATAGGGAAAGTCAAAATAGCGGTGGTTTGTGTATATAGAAGAAGAGGGGAAGAGGAAGGTTGGAGAGTAATAAGGAGGTGGATGGAGGAAAAGAATGAAGAATTGGTTTTGATAGGAGGTGACTTAAATGCCTGGACTGGCGAGCAAGGGGGAGGGATTTGGGATGAAGAAAAGGAGGCATATATGAGGAGCTCCAAACATAGGGAGATAGACCGGGAGGGGAGGAAGTTACTAGACATAATAGGAGAAACCGGATGGTTTATATGTAATGGCAACATGAAAGGAGATGAGAAAGGAGAGATTACATTTATAGGTAAGGGAGAAACAATCATAGACTACATCTTGGCAGAAGAAAGAATGAGTAATATGATATGCAGTATGAATATAGGGAATGAGATAGGGTCAGAACACTTCCCAGTAATAGCTACACTGAAAGGTGGCGTCCATAAGCGTGGCACAGGGAGAAAGGAAAGAGGGGGGGAAAGGGACACGAAAATGGGAGTCTGGGGGGTAGATAAATTAAAAGTGTTTGAACAGAAGATGGAAAAGGAGAATGTTAGATATGAAAAGGAGGAGGGGGTAGACTCGTTAATTAAAAGGTTGAAAGGGTCGATTGAGAAGGTGAAGAATGAGATAGGTACAAAAGAAGGAAGAGAAGAGGGAAAGAGAGGATGGTGGGACAAGGAATGCAGGGAGAGTAAGGAGAGAATGAAAGAGTCTGTAAGAAAATGGAGGAAAGGAGAAATAGAGAAGGCGGAGTACAACAGGAGAAAAAGAGAACATGAGAAGATGCTGGAAGGGAAAAAGCAAAGGGGAAAGGAGAAATACAAGGAAGAAGTAGAAAAAGCAATCAAAGAAGGTAGGGTCTGGGATGTGATAAACAGGGAAAGAGGAGGAAGGAAGGGCGTGAATGAAAAAATAGAAATGGAGGAATGGACGGATTATTTTAAGGGTCTGTTAGGGGGAGAACAAAATAGGATCAAAGGGGAAAATAGAAAGACAGTCCAGGGAGAAACGGAGGAAGCGAACGAAATAACAAGAGAAGAAGTAAATGAGGCGATAGATAGACTGAAAAGAAACAAGGCCACAGGAGAGGATGGTATGGAGAACGAAGCGATAAAGTATGGAGGAGAAGGGATTAGGGAAGTGATGTGGAGGATATGCAACAAGGTCTGGAAAGGAGAAGGGTGGCCGGAGGAGTGGATGACAGGGCTGGTAGTACCGCTTGTTAAGAAAGGGGAGGGTAAGAAGGTAGAAGAGTACAGAGGGATCACTCTCATGCAAGGGGGCTATAAAATATACACAGAAATTCTAAGAAAAAGGTTAGAGAATCAGATAGAAGAGAAGCAAAGTATCCCACACAACCAGACGGGATTTAGAAAAGGGATGGGGACAATAGACAACATTTACGTACTCAACTACTTGGTTAACAGAAACTTAGGGAGAAAAAGAGGGAAATTAGTCGCTTTGTTTGTAGATTTCAAAGCAGCTTTTGACTCAGTGAATAGAAAAGTGCTATGGCAGGCAATGAAAGAGAGGGGAATAGAAGAAGGGCTGGTGGAGAGGATAAAGGAAATTTTTACTGAAACCAGGATTAGGGTGAAGATACGCGGGGAAAAAGGGGAGGTTTTCTGGACAGGAAGAGGTCTAAGGCAAGGGTGCCCGTTGAGTCCACTACTTTTTAATTTGCTGCTGGCAGACCTAGAGGAGAAGCTAAAGGAGAAAGGGAAAGGGGGGACGATCCTGGGTAATAGCAAACTATACTCCCTAGCATACGCGGACGACGTAGTTCTAATAGCAGACGATGAGAAGGGGATGAACCTAATGATAAGAATTTTCGAAGAGTACGTGGGAACAAAAGAACTGACGGTGAACGTAGGGAAGACCAAGGTGATGTGCTTCAGAAATAGAAAGACCAAAATAGGTTACGTTTGGAAGATGAACGGACAAACAGTGGAAAGTGTGGAGGAGTTCTGTTACCTAGGTTTTTGGTTTGAGTCAGGGGGGGAAACGATTTGCAGGTGAGGAAAAGAATCGAAAGTGCGAGTAAAGTAATGGGCCAAGTATGGGGTATAGGAAAGAGAAGGTTCAAGGACGATTGGAGAATGAGGGTTTGGTTGTTTGATGCGTTGGTTTGGGCGGTGTTGTGTTATGGAGTGGAGGTTTGGGGATGGAAGGAACATAGGAAAGTGGAAAGCATACATGAGAGATTTCTGAGATGGGTAATGGGGGTTAGTTGGAGTTGTCCAGGATACTTGATAAGGGAAGAACTAGGAAGGGGAAAAATGGTAACTAGACAAATTAAGAGAGCCTGGAGGTTTGAAGAGAAGCTGAAAAGGGGAGAGGGGAGTAGAATAGCACAAGTATGCTTGGACGAAGTTCGGAACAAGGAGACGAGAGGCAATTGGGGAAATTCAAAATGGGAGGAAGAAAGGAAAAAAATGAGGAGTGTTTGTGATATACAGGAAGGGGTTCTGGATTGGCAGAAGATTGAATTAGAGCTATTAGTAAGACAAGGAGAAGAGAGATGGAGAAAGATTATGGATTCGAAGTACAATAGATGGTATATGATGGTCAAAGGGGTGACGGAACCAGAATATTTGCAAAAGATGAAAAAGGAAGACAAATGGAATAGGGTGATACGGTTTAGAATGGGAGAAGGAGTGAGAGCTTGTAGATATTGGTTGGATGAAGAGGAAAATCTGTGCAGAGTATGTGGGTACGAAGTGGAGTCATGGGCACATGTGTTAGAGAGGTGTACAGGAGAGGAAGATGGACAGTTGAGTGTGGATGAATGTGTCAGATGGATCTTGGATGGTAATGGACAGGGAGTGATGTGGATGAAAAAACTGGAAGAAATAAGAGAAAGCAAGAGATCAGGGCAGAGCCAAACGGGTAATCCTGTTTAAAGGAAGCTAACGAGAAAAAAAATTTTAATTTTCAAATCAGTCTAAATGAACTTGATGGTAAGAGAAAACGGAAGCCCGGGAAGATCGCTCATTGTCTGTAGTCTAAGAGTAGTAATAATATGTTTGTCATTATGTAAGGCGTTGGATTAGAAAATAAGTAGCGGTTAAGGTAGACTAAGGATGAAATGTAAATATATGTACAGGGAGCGGAGGCCCTCGAACCCGTAAAAGGGAGAGTTCAAATATACATACATACAATTAAATTGTTGGAAATTGAACTATTTTGATAAAAATTTATCTTTTTCATTCAAAAATTCAATTTTTTATTGAAAATTCGTCGTTTTGGAATAAAGAGTTATGTTTCACGGTAGAAAAGGCATATTTTTTGTTGAAAATTTAATTAAATTGTTGGAAATTGTACTATCTTGTTAAAAATTAATCTTTTTTTATTTCATAATTCAACTTTTTTGAGGAAAATTCATCGTTTTGAAATTAGGATTCATCTTTTCTGTTAGAAAAGACATATTTTTTGTTGAAAATTTAACTAAATTGTTGGAAAATGAACCATATTTTCAAAAATTAATCTTATTCGAAAATTCAACTTTTTCTTGAAAATTCTTCGTTTTAGAATAAAGATTCTTCTTTTATGGTAGAAAAGGCTTATTTTTTTCATGAAAATTTAATCAAATTGATTGAAATTGAACTATTTTGTTAAGAACTAATTTTTTCTGTCAAAAATTGAACTGTTTTTTGTTGAACAATTTGTTCATTTGGACAAATTAAAATATTTGGTTAAGAATTCAACTCTTTTTGGTCAAAAATTTAACTTTTTGTTGAAAATTCGTCGTTTTGGAATGAAGATTCATCTTATATTTTTAGAATGAGCTGAAAGAATGGGAAGACAATGCAGCCGGTTGGGAGGAGGAAACCGTAGAAGAATTTGGAGATGCGGCCGAAGTTTTGAGAGAACAGAAAAGAAGGGAACGCGAGCGACGTTTGTTTGAACAACAGCAAAAAAGAATGGAACGAAGTATAAGGCCCCAACCTCTTGGTGCTAAGATCACTTCTTGATCAAACATTCAAGAAGATTTTTGCAGCATCTGCAATGATTTACCAAACTTTGTTTCCTTGGAACAGAGATACAAGCATAAACGCAAAAAGAAAAACGGAATTCGTATGCAAACTTAAAGGTAATATGAAATAAAAAAAAGATGGGTAAAAAGTCCTTGTGAAGAACCTTATAATTGAAAAGTGCAGCTGCACTTTTTCCTTAAAAGGAGAAAACTGTGACGTAAACGCGTATACGATCACCATTTCCATATTTTACTGCATACAAAGTAAATTCTAAAAGTACTTTTAGATTTTTTATAAAAGTTCATTCTCGAGGGTAGATGAAATTTCAGTTTTTTGGCATTTAATGTTATTCGAGTTACATATTGTGGAACGCGAGGCGTTAAATGTTTATAAGAAAAGAAGGTACATTAATTGTATTTTATACGGGATGAAAATCGATTATATTAATCTTAGTACGAATAGTCTTATCACCTTTTTCTCAAAGTTAATAATTGAGAGTTCCTGTAGAAAAAATGGTATTGAAAATTAATTTTCAAGACAAAAATAGAAAATATCTGTTAAATATTGATATTTACTTCTGCAAGATTTAAGATACTAAACGCAAATGTTTAAACTTGTTTTTGTTTTGTTGAAATTTGGATAAATGTTTAGCTTAATATATCAAATTTAAATTTTATTCTAGTCTTTCCCTTTTATTCGAAAAATGTTTAATATGTAATGGGTGTCTATATTGTGAATTAAAAAAAAAATCACTTTATTTAGTATTATCTGCACAGCTATTGACTTCGTCTTCTTTAATTTTATTATGTTACTCTATGAGTGTTTTTACAATTTGTGCTTGGGATGAAAATTATTTTGAAATATTGTATTTATAGCTAAGGCATTTATTGTAAATGGAATACCAATGTAAATAATTAAAAAGTACTCCAATGATTATTATACTTTCGTGATATTTTGTCGTAGGGCAAATCATTATTTATCCACAGCCTTTTAAACAATATATTTTTTATAAATCCGCGCTCCCTTGAATATTTGCAATTTTCTATGGATATTTGATCCATTGTAATTTAAAAAATTCTTATGTTTCTTAAACTAAAAAAAAAATTGATTTCTTCAAAATAGTTTATTTATAGTAATGTTTATCGCGCGTGTTTTTATGTTGTAAATGAATGTTTTAAAATTATTTGTAACAAAAAAAAAGTGTTATATGTGTATTTATATGTTTCCTTGATTATGCGTCCCTAATTTGATTTCTTTCAATATTTACCTATTTTGATACAGAAATAAGACAAAAATTAATTCAATTTTAGCAGTTACTCTAACAAAACATTATTTAATATATGATTTATCGTTTAGAGTTTATGCCAAGTTTACGTTCGCAGAGCGGAGAAGGCCCTTTTCTGAAGCACAGCCGGAGATGCCTGTTACCTGAGTAACTTAATTATTGTATTAGGTAAAATTTATTTTTTCTGAGATATATGTATGATTCCAGAATAAAACAAAGCTTTTGTATTAAAAATAATTTTTTTTTAATGTACTTTTCCAAAAATTTGTAACCTCAAAATTCACTAAATTGACCCATTGCAGTTCCCCAAAGAACGCCCATGTTGCCTCAGTGTTCGGATTCATTCGGATTGGAAGTTCGGATTGAGTCGGATTAATTTTTGACCGATTTGGATCGAACGGAATGTAAAAAAAATTCGGATTAGTTCGAATTAACTCGGATTGGTTCGGATACAGATTCCGGAATGTTTCGGATTGGTTCGGAAGGAATTCCTATCCGATACTTTCGCCAGGGTACGTCGTTTACTACGCCGTACACTCCCAGATAGCAAACGTGCGGGGCACGTTACTCGCACGGCATGCGGGGCACGCGGTGCTTGCTGGGTGCGAGGCATATGGGTCGCACTTTGTGAGGGGCACGTACGTGCGAGGCATATGCGACGCACTTTGTGATAGGCACGATGTTTGTCGCACTTTGTGAGGGACATTATATACAAGATATATAAGTAATAAGCACTTTTTGTGATAATAGTAATATAGTAAACTATTATTATTGTAATGAAAATTTTAAAAATATTGATAATTATCATAATTGAAGATTGAATCAATTGATATTGTAAAAATTGTTTATTTACAAAAATTAAAACACTCCAGATTTTATAATAAGAATAAATTAGGAAATTAGTAAGAATTATTGAATGCTTGGTTGTATAGTTTCAACGTACAATATGCATTTTATTTATTTAAAAACTATAATTTCCAACTTTAATCCCCAGATAACAAACGTGCGGGGCACGTTACTCGCATGGCATGCGGGGCACGCGGTGCGTGCTGGGTGCGAAGCATATGGGTCGCACTTTGTGAGGGGCACGTATGTGCGAGGCATATGCGACGCACTTTGTGATAGGCACGATGTTTGTCGCACTTTGTGAGTGTCATTGTATACAAGATATATAAGTAATAAGCACTTTTTTTATAATAGTAGTATAGTAAACTATTATTATTGTAATAAAAATTTAAAAAAATATTGATAATTATCATAATTGAAGATTGAATCAATTGATATTGTAAAAATTGTTTATTTACAAAAATTAAAACTCCAGATTTTATAATAAGAATAAATTAGGAAATTAGTAAGAATTATTGAATGCTTGGTTGTATAGTTTCAACGTACAATATGCATTTTATTTATTTAAAAACTATAATTTCCAACTTAAATCCCTAGATAACAAACGTGCGGGGCACGTTACTCGCATGGCATGCGGGGCACGCGATGCGTGCTGGGTGCGAAGCATATGGGTCACTTAAGCCAACACTTGAAAGGCCAGAGGTCGAGGAAAATCAAGATAATAAATATCTTTCGCTGAAACTTTGAGAAACGTGAAAACGGATATAATTAGCCTATTTCTGTTTCGAATAATTAAAAACAGTTAATTTCGGTTCGATCTTGTTTTTCTTTTATTATTCAAACAACAAATAGATCATTCACCGTTTTTGTTATGTTTCATACAATTTCTGAAAGTTTCAGCGAAAAATATTTATTATTGTGGACACAAACTTGCGAATCTCGCAAAAGTTGTTTTTGTTTTGTTTTTTTGAGTCGGAAGGGAAATCTTACATAAGACACCCATCTTAGCAATCGTCTACCTGAGTAGGCGATTTTTAAGATGGGTAGTATCAGATTTCTACTGTGGCCCCCCCCCCCCCTATCCTGCCAACCCATGTTCCCGGAATCCGCTTCCGCATTACTTCAGGAACATGGGAATAAGGCCAGCTCATCGTGCTTCGGCGCTACCATTATTGCCAGCTTGGACTTCACCAGGCTTCGGACCCAGTCATGGTGTTAGATATCATGACTGCCTCCGAATACAGTTAGGTGTAGTTCAATCTCTCCCTCCAGGGGTACGATACGTCCTCGGCAGAAGAGCAGATAGGTGTCTCTTCTCGGGCTCGCCGGCCTTCGACCTAGTAAGGTCTCTTGTCCAACAAACAAAACTAGCGAAAGAACAAAAAATTTTTATCTTTCAACTTTCTTCTTAAAAAACCCGCACAACCATCATTGTTGGTCGTTAAAGCGCATCTGCAGCTCTTCTTTCTTCTTCTGCCAAAGGACAGATTCAACATAACGTGCCACCGAATTCCAATTCTCTTGGTTACGTAGCATCAAAGATACTGTATTCTCGGGAGTGAATACATCCCCGAGTACAGTCTCCAAATCATGCTTTTTATTTGCCCATCTGCCGCAATTGTAGAACATCTGTTTTACGTCATCTACCTCTGTGGGACAGTCATCACAAAATTCGTTGTCCATTCTGTTTCGCCGGTGCAAATAAGAGTTAAAGTGTCCGTGGCCGGTGAGGAATTGGGTGAGGTAAAAATTTACCTCACCATGTTTCCTGTCCACCCACGGAGATACCTCTCCTATTAGCCTTGCTGTCCATCTTCCTCTGAGATGAGTGTTCCACCATTGCTGCCATTCATCTAAGGTTCTAGCCCTCTCTTGTGCTCTAATCCGTATGTGATCCTCCTCCAGTTCGCAACGCTCGCACGATCTCATTCTCTCCTTAGCAAGGAGGAAAATGAGCGCATCAGCCCAGATCTTCGCTCTGTAGAGAAGGATTGAGTGGACCACACTCATCAGCATTTTTCTTTTACTGGCTCTAGGGCCTTTCGTGTTAGGCATGAGTCTGGAAAGGTTCGCCACTGTTGAACTTGCTTTATCAGCCACTTTCTGAATTTGCTTCCAGTGAGTCAGCTTCTGGTCCACGGTTTTTCCGAGGTATCGGACTGCTTTGGTAGCCTCCACAGTCTCTCCGGTTATCTTGAACCTCAATAAGTCTCCGTAGTGTCTTTGCCTCGTGAGAACATCTACTTTGGCCTTGCTGGCCGCCAATGAAAGCCCATGCTCCTCAAGCCAATTGTTAACCAGCCTGGTAACATGCTTTACACTACGCTGAGCTTCCTTAGTATTCCTTGCCAATATCATGGCTGCAAGATGGTCTGCAAAACCAATCAGTTTGGCCCACTCAGGTAGCACTATTTCCAGCACTCCATTGCACATTGCATTCCAGAGGTCTGGTCCAAGTGCAGACCCCTGGGCTACTCCAGCAGTGATTTTTCTCCTTTGCTGGCCTTCAGTAGACTCGAACAGTAACTGTCTGTCATCAAGGTAATCATTAATCACCCTTAGCAGTTACGTCGGCACCCTGAATCGATGCTCAAGTACACCCAGGATGTCAACACATCTCGCTGAGTTGAAGGCGTTCTTCACATCCAGAGTGACTAGCACACAGGAATTTCTCGTCCTATGGTTACCCTGCCATGCCCTTTCAGTCTCGGAGATAACCTCTCTGATGGCTCCAATGGTCGAGTGTTTCATGCGGAACCCATGTTGGTTCTTAGACAGCCCGCCTGCTTCTTCAATAGCGATGCGTATCCGCGCCTGTAATAACTTCTCGTAGACCTTGTCTGCGTTATCCAACATGCAGAGCGGTCTGAAGGACGAGGGAGTGATGGGTGGACCCTTACCCTTGTCAGCTGCACCTTCCATCTCTTCGGGAAGACGCCAGTCAACAGGCATACATTGTACATATTTATGAGTACAAATGGGTATTCACTTGCAATCATTTTGAGGATCTCCACGGGAATCCCATCTGGCGCCGGAGCCTTGCGATTACCCAGAGAAAGGACTGCGCTGCGTAGTTCGTCGTTGCTGAAGAGCTGCACTTCCGTTTCCACCACTGGTATCGTGACGCATACTCTCTCCGGATGTTGAGGAAAGAGTGCGCCCACGATTGCCTCCATAGTGGCGGGATCCCACGGGGGTTACGAAGCTCGAAATCCAAGGCAGCGGGTAACAATCTTGTACCCACGTCCCCAGACGTCCTTGTCTACTTCGTCCAGAAGTGAAATCCATCCTTTCTTCTTGCTGCAGTTTATCGCCTTCGTTAATGTCTTCTTGGCCAGAAGATACATTCTTTTGGCATCACCGACGTCCGCGCGACCCCCTTTTCGTTTAGCCTTCCTGCGCTTAGCCAGTACCTGTCTGCGAAGATCAGCGAATCCGTCGTTCCACCAGTAGTTTTTCCCCATTTGCCGGTGTCTCGATTTTTTGGGCATTGACATACGACGTAGTGTACGACGTAGTAAACGACGCAGTAAACGGTATAGTGAACGACGTAGTAAACGGCGAAGTAAACGACGTAGTAAACGGCGTCGTATACTACGCCGGAATTATCAATAGGGTGAGTAACTTACTTATTTCACTAAAATCAATTTCTTTCTGAGATATATGTTTGATTCGAGAATAAAAAACAGCTTTTGTATACAAAATAATTTTTAATGTACTTTACCCAAAATTTGTAACCTCAAAATTTACTAACTTGACCCCTTGCAGTTTCCCAACGAATATCCCTGTTACCTGAGTAACTTAATTATTGTATTAAGTAAAATTTATTTTTTTCTCAGATATATGTATGATTTGAGAATAAAAAATAGCGTTTGTATACAAAAGAACCTTTTAAATGTACTTTTCCCAACACTTGTAACCTCAAAATTCACTAACTTAGACCCCTTGCAGTTTCCCAATGAATGTCCCTGTTAGCTGAGTAACTTACCCACGTAGCAAACTTTCCGAATAAACCTGGTTTTTTCTTAGGACTTGGTCTAAGTGGCTGGGAGAAAAAACCAGGTCAGGAAAATCGTTTTAGGTCAATCCAAGTTCGGGTTCATTCGGACTGAAAATTTGGTTCCGATTTATTCGGATTGAACCGGATTGGGTCGGATTCATTTTTGACCGATTCGGATCGAACGAAATGTAAAAATTTTTTCGGATTGTTTCGGATACAGGTTCCGTAATGATTCAGATGACTTCGAATTGGTTCGGAAGGAGTTCCTATCCGATAATTTCGCCAGGGTACTTTTCCCAAAACTTATAACGTCAAAATTCACTAACTTGACCCCTCGCAGTTTCCCAAAGAACGTCTCTGTTATCTAAATAAATTAATTGTTATATTAAGTAACATTAATTTTTTTCTAAGATCCCTGGCGAAATGTTTGAGATAGGAATTCTCATTCCCAAACAATCCGAAGTCATCCGAAACATTCCGGAATCTGTATCCGAACCAATCCGAAAAAGTTCTAAATTTCGTTCGATCGAAATTGGAAATCTTCGAGAAATAAAAAAATTTTGAACCAATTTAAGATTTTTAAGATTCAAGGAATTTTACAATATTTAAGGGATTCAAAAGATTTCGAAGAAAATGAAAAAATGATATAAGATTGCAAGGAATTTCTACAGATTTTAAGGCATTTCAAAATATTGTAGATTTTGCCAGGGGTTTCAGAGGATTTCAACAGAATTCAAGTTTTTTTAATAGAATTAATTGAATTTTAACACTATTTTAAAGGATTTCGAGGAATTAAAAAAATATCAAAGCTTTCGAAAGATCTTAAGGGACTTTATCCGATTTTACCAGATTTCAGGGATTTCAACGGATTGTAAAAAAGCGACAAGATTTCAAGGGATATCTACGGATTTAAAGGAACTTTTAGAGAATATCTGGGAATTTCAGACTTCAGGGTTTTCTGAAAGGATTTTATGCTAAATAATTGCAATTTTCTATAGAAAAATAAAAAAATATACATCCTAAAGAAATTTTGAAAATCGACAATAGAACATTGCATGAAGACCCTGAATTGGGTATAGTTAATTTAGAGCCAAATGATTGATTGTCATTTCAAGGTTGTAAAAAATATTTATTTTTCTTAACTTTGTTCACATAATCAGAAGGAAATGTTTGTAGAATGGAGACAGGCTTACACTTTTTCAATTTCACAATACGACCTTCTTATTGTTTCAATAGAGTTCAGAATGTTACAACGTCGCATTCTTTTATTAATTTTTTATATTTTTTACGTATTCCATTTTTATAACCTTTTTTTTTAATCATTATATACAGTCCTAGGTAAATTCATCTTTATCAAGTAATTAGTTGCTTTTCACTATTGAATTAGAACAATCTTTGGACTAGTAATTGATCAAATTCAAGGTAAACTATTTTTATAAAGTTTGCTAAATAATTGCAATTTTCTATGGAAAATTAGGAAAATATACAATCGAAAAAAAATGTGAAATTAAAAACAAAACTCGGTTAAAAAGTAGCGCAGCAGGACCCTGAATATAAACATTCAGTTTATAATCTATTGATACATTTTAAATTCAAAATTGTAAAAAATTCTTATTTTTCTTAACTTTGTTCGAACAATCAGAAGGCAATATTTTAAAAATAAAAACAGACTAGGTCATATTAACAATTTCTCAATATTATTTTTCATTATAATATTCTTATTGTTTCAATAGAGTTAAAAATGTTAGGCCATAGCGTTACTTCATTAAACTTTTCTACTTTTCACGTAAAATTTCACTAACAATTATTTAAATTTTACACATTTTGATTCAGAGTGCAAAAAAGCTTAAAACTGAAATATACTTCTTTAGGCACTCAAGTTGATACTTTTACCCCGTGCCTGATTAGGAATTTTTTAAATATTTTTTATCAATCTCTGGCAACAAATTAATACTTTTTACTTTCGTTAAAATTTTTCGTATGGCACAATTTTTAAGTTATTTGCGACAGCCTTTTGTCATATTCTTAATTAGACCGTAAACAGTATAATTATCTTTGTTAGCATTTTGAATGCCTGCCTATCAGCCCAAAATACAAATACAAAATTCTCATTATAATATTCTGATTATTCTTTTCGTAATTAAAATTTTTGCTAATAATGCTAAACTTGGTATTTCATATATATTTCTTCAATTCTTCATTTTTATTGAGAAGTATAGAAAAAAGGAGGGCAGGTGTGTAGGAGAAGCGTAGGAGAAAGGAATGCAAGTGTGCTGGAGATGTGTAGGAAACAGGAGCACAGGTGAGCAGGAGAAGTATGGAAAAAAATGCAGGTGTGCAGGAGATGTGTAAGGAAAAAATGACGCAGAAGTTCTGGAGAAGTGTAGGAAAAAGGAAAGTAGATGTGCAGGAGAGGTGTAGGAGAAAGGAATGCAAGTGTGCTTGGGAACTGTAGGAAAAGAAGCGTAGGTGAGCTGGCGAAGTATAGAAAAAAAAACGCAGGAGTACAGGAGATGTGTAGAAAAAAGGATTGATGAGTGCAGGAGAAGTGTAAAGAAAAGGATGGACGAGTGCAGGAGAAATGTAGGAAAAAAGGACGCAGGAGTTTTGGAGAAGTATACGGAAAAGGAACGCAGGTGTGCAGGAGAAGTGTAGGAGAAAGGAATGCAAGTGTACTGGAGAAGTGTAGGAAAAAGGAGCGCAGGAGTCCTGGA
>CAKNXH010075268.1:0-14347 GCA_932178445.1 Andricus quercusramuli | reverse complement strand
TAGCGATGACGAGACGTTCGAGACACCGACCAGGGAGAGAAGGGGTTCTGGCACGAGCCAGAAACGCGGGAGACCATCAAACCTACAGCGCCTCAACAGGTTAGGTAGCGCGGGCTCGAATAGGAGTCTGGATGAATGGCACAAAAAGGGGAACGTGACTAGCAGTGAAGGGGAAGATAAAAGGAAGAGAGAGGAAGGGGAAGATGATCCGGAAAGGGACAAGGATAACAAGAAAGTGAAGATTAAACGAAAAACACCAGACAGAGATAGGGGGGATGGGGGGGATGTTTGAGAAGCTAGCAGCCCTCGTAAAAGGGTTTAGAGAGGAAACAAGGAAGAGTCTGGAAGATATGAATAGGCAGGGGAAAGAAGTTAGAAGGGAAGTGAGAAAAGTAAGAGAAAAGTGGGAAGAGTGGGATAAACTCTGGAAAGAGGAGAAAGACAAGGTATGGGGTAAACTAGAGGCCATAGAGAATAGACAGAGAGAGATTGACGAACAGACAAATAGGGAGATAAAACAACTGGAAGAACGGGTAAGCAAATTAGAAGTTAGGAATGAGCATATGGGGAAGGGAACAGAAAGTGCGGAAAAAGTAGAAGGGAGTGATAACGTGCAAAATGACAATGAAAGAATGAAGAAGAGACTGAGTGAGATCGAAAGAAGATTGGAAGGGGAAGAAAGGGCGAAGAGAAAAAATAACATAGTAGTCAAGGGATTGAAAATAGAGAGTGAAACAGGGGAAATTGAAATCAAAAATCTGCTGAGAGATATTGGAATTCGGGTAAGGGTAGAAGGAGTTAAGAGATTAGGAATGACGAAGGAAGGAAAAGAAGGAATGTTTGTAGTAAAAGTAGGGAGTGAGGAGGAGAAAAAGAAAATTATGGAGAACAAAAAATTATTGAAAGGAAGAAGGGAGAGAATTGAAGAGGATTGGACTTGGAGGGAGAGGAAAAGGAGATGGCAAATAGAACAGAGAGCATGGATAGAGAGGAAAAAGGGATGCATGGTATGGATAGGGCGAGACAGACTATGGATAAATGGGGAGGAGTGGGTCTGGGACGAGGAAGTAGAAGAAATAAGGAAAAAGGGAAAAAGAATTGAGAAAGATAGAAGAAAGGAAGATTCAAAAGAGGCTAGAGAGCAAACAGGGGGGTTTCCAAAAAGCAAGGCGGAAGAAAAGTAAGGAGGATAGAGGAGGGAAGGGAGGAGAAGAAAGTGAAAATAGCTTTCTGGAATGTGTCAGGCTTGAAGAACAAGAATGAAGGTTTCTGGCGGGAGTTAGAAAAGTGGGACGTGATTATGATGAGTGAAACCTGGGCGGATGAGAAGGGTTGGAAGGGGATGAAAAGGTTGTTACCTAAAGGGTATGTGTGGACAATGCAAGAGGCAAGGAAGGAACACGTTAAAGGTAGAGGAATGGGCGGCATGGTATCAGGGGTGAGAAAAGAATGGGCAGTAAAAGGTAAAACAGAGCAGGACAGAGAAGAAAAGGAGGGCACAATGGTAAGAAGGATTATAATAGGGAAAGTCAAAATAGCGGTGGTTTGTGTATATAGAAGAAGAGGGGAAGAGGAAGGTTGGAGAGTAATAAGGAGGTGGATGGAGGAAAAGAATGAAGAATTGGTTTTGATAGGAGGTGACTTAAATGCCTGGACTGGCGAGCAAGGGGGAGGGATTTGGGATGAAGAAAAGGAGGCATATATGAGGAGCTCCAAACATAGGGAGATAGACCGGGAGGGGAGGAAGTTACTAGACATAATAGGAGAAACCGGATGGTTTATATGTAATGGCAACATGAAAGGAGATGAGAAAGGAGAGATTACATTTATAGGTAAGGGAGAAACAATCATAGACTACATCTTGGCAGAAGAAAGAATGAGTAATATGATATGCAGTATGAATATAGGGAATGAGATAGGGTCAGAACACTTCCCAGTAATAGCTACACTGAAAGGTGGCGTCCATAAGCGTGGCACAGGGAGAAAGGAAAGAGGGGGGGAAAGGGACACGAAAATGGGAGTCTGGGGGGTAGATAAATTAAAAGTGTTTGAACAGAAGATGGAAAAGGAGAATGTTAGATATGAAAAGGAGGAGGGGGTAGACTCGTTAATTAAAAGGTTGAAAGGGTCGATTGAGAAGGTGAAGAATGAGATAGGTACAAAAGAAGGAAGAGAAGAGGGAAAGAGAGGATGGTGGGACAAGGAATGCAGGGAGAGTAAGGAGAGAATGAAAGAGTCTGTAAGAAAATGGAGGAAAGGAGAAATAGAGAAGGCGGAGTACAACAGGAGAAAAAGAGAACATGAGAAGATGCTGGAAGGGAAAAAGCAAAGAGGAAAGGAGAAATACAAGGAAGAAGTAGAAAAAGCAATCAAAGAAGGTAGGGTCTGGGATGTGATAAACAGGGAAAGAGGAGGAAGGAAGGGCGTGAATGAAAAAATAGAAATGGAGGAATGGACGGATTATTTTAAGGGTCTGTTAGGGGGAGAACAAAATAGGATCAAAGGGGAAAATAGAAAGACAGTCCAGGGAGAAACGGAGGAAGCGAACGAAATAACAAGAGAAGAAGTAAATGAGGCGATAGATAGACTGAAAAGAAACAAGGCCACAGGAGAGGATGGTATGGAGAACGAAGCGATAAAGTATGGAGGAGAAGGGATTAGGGAAGTGATGTGGAGGATATGCAACAAGGTCTGGAAAGGAGAAGGGTGGCCGGAGGAGTGGATGACAGGGCTGGTAGTACCGCTTGTTAAGAAAGGGGAGGGTAAGAAGGTAGAAGAGTACAGAGGGATCACTCTCATGCAAGGGGGCTATAAAATATACACAGAAATTCTAAGAAAAAGGTTAGAGAATCAGATAGAAGAGAAGCAAAGTATCCCACACAACCAGACGGGATTTAGAAAAGGGATGGGGACAATAGACAACATTTACGTACTCAACTACTTGGTTAACAGAAACTTAGGGAGAAAAAGAGGGAAATTAGTCGCTTTGTTTGTAGATTTCAAAGCAGCTTTTGACTCAGTGAATAGAAAAGTGCTATGGCAGGCAATGAAAGAGAGGGGAATAGAAGAAGGGCTGGTGGAGAGGATAAAGGAAATTTTTACTGAAACCAGGATTAGGGTGAAGATACGCGGGGAAAAAGGGGAGGTTTTCTGGACAGGAAGAGGTCTAAGGCAAGGGTGCCCGTTGAGTCCACTACTTTTTAATTTGCTGCTGGCAGACCTAGAGGAGAAGCTAAAGGAGAAAGGGAAAGGGGGGACGATCCTGGGTAATAGCAAACTATACTCCCTAGCATACGCGGACGACGTAGTTCTAATAGCAGACGATGAGAAGGGGATGAACCTAATGATAAGAATTTTCGAAGAGTACGTGGGAACAAAAGAACTGACGGTGAACGTAGGGAAGACCAAGGTGATGTGCTTCAGAAATAGAAAGACCAAAATAGGTTACGTTTGGAAGATGAACGGACAAACAGTGGAAAGTGTGGAGGAGTTCTGTTACCTAGGTTTTTGGTTTGAGTCAGGGGGGGAAACGATTTGCAGGTGAGGAAAAGAATCGAAAGTGCGAGTAAAGTAATGGGCCAAGTATGGGGTATAGGAAAGAGAAGGTTCAAGGACGATTGGAGAATGAGGGTTTGGTTGTTTGATGCGTTGGTTTGGGCGGTGTTGTGTTATGGAGTGGAGGTTTGGGGATGGAAGGAACATAGGAAAGTGGAAAGCATACATGAGAGATTTCTGAGATGGGTAATGGGGGTTAGTTGGAGTTGTCCAGGATACTTGATAAGGGAAGAACTAGGAAGGGGAAAAATGGTAACTAGACAAATTAAGAGAGCCTGGAGGTTTGAAGAGAAGCTGAAAAGGGGAGAGGGGAGTAGAATAGCACAAGTATGCTTGGACGAAGTTCGGAACAAGGAGACGAGAGGCAATTGGGGAAATTCAAAATGGGAGGAAGAAAGGAAAAAAATGAGGAGTGTTTGTGATATACAGGAAGGGGTTCTGGATTGGCAGAAGATTGAATTAGAGCTATTAGTAAGACAAGGAGAAGAGAGATGGAGAAAGATTATGGATTCGAAGTACAATAGATGGTATATGATGGTCAAAGGGGTGACGGAACCAGAATATTTGCAAAAGATGAAAAAGGAAGACAAATGGAATAGGGTGATACGGTTTAGAATGGGAGAAGGAGTGAGAGCTTGTAGATATTGGTTGGATGAAGAGGAAAATCTGTGCAGAGTATGTGGGTACGAAGTGGAGTCATGGGCACATGTGTTAGAGAGGTGTACAGGAGAGGAAGATGGACAGTTGAGTGTGGATGAATGTGTCAGATGGATCTTGGATGGTAATGGACAGGGAGTGATGTGGATGAAAAAACTGGAAGAAATAAGAGAAAGCAAGAGATCAGGGCAGAGCCAAACGGGTAATCCTGTTTAAAGGAAGCTAACGAGAAAAAAAATTTTAATTTTCAAATCAGTCTAAATGAACTTGATGGTAAGAGAAAACGGAAGCCCGGGAAGATCGCTCATTGTCTGTAGTCTAAGAGTAGTAATAATATGTTTGTCATTATGTAAGGCGTTGGATTAGAAAATAAGTAGCGGTTAAGGTAGACTAAGGATGAAATGTAAATATATGTACAGGGAGCGGAGGCCCTCGAACCCGTAAAAGGGAGAGTTCAAATATACATACATACAATTAAATTGTTGGAAATTGAACTATTTTGATAAAAATTTATCTTTTTCATTCAAAAATTCAATTTTTTATTGAAAATTCGTCGTTTTGGAATAAAGAGTTATGTTTCACGGTAGAAAAGGCATATTTTTTGTTGAAAATTTAATTAAATTGTTGGAAATTGTACTATCTTGTTAAAAATTAATCTTTTTTTATTTCATAATTCAACTTTTTTGAGGAAAATTCATCGTTTTGAAATTAGGATTCATCTTTTCTGTTAGAAAAGACATATTTTTTGTTGAAAATTTAACTAAATTGTTGGAAAATGAACCATATTTTCAAAAATTAATCTTATTCGAAAATTCAACTTTTTCTTGAAAATTCTTCGTTTTAGAATAAAGATTCTTCTTTTATGGTAGAAAAGGCTTATTTTTTTCATGAAAATTTAATCAAATTGATTGAAATTGAACTATTTTGTTAAGAACTAATTTTTTCTGTCAAAAATTGAACTGTTTTTTGTTGAACAATTTGTTCATTTGGACAAATTAAAATATTTGGTTAAGAATTCAACTCTTTTTGGTCAAAAATTTAACTTTTTGTTGAAAATTCGTCGTTTTGGAATGAAGATTCATCTTATATTTTTAGAATGAGCTGAAAGAATGGGAAGACAATGCAGCCGGTTGGGAGGAGGAAACCGTAGAAGAATTTGGAGATGCGGCCGAAGTTTTGAGAGAACAGAAAAGAAGGGAACGCGAGCGACGTTTGTTTGAACAACAGCAAAAAAGAATGGAACGAAGTATAAGGCCCCAACCTCTTGGTGCTAAGATCACTTCTTGATCAAACATTCAAGAAGATTTTTGCAGCATCTGCAATGATTTACCAAACTTTGTTTCCTTGGAACAGAGATACAAGCATAAACGCAAAAAGAAAAACGGAATTCGTATGCAAACTTAAAGGTAATATGAAATAAAAAAAAGATGGGTAAAAAGTCCTTGTGAAGAACCTTATAATTGAAAAGTGCAGCTGCACTTTTTCCTTAAAAGGAGAAAACTGTGACGTAAACGCGTATACGATCACCATTTCCATATTTTACTGCATACAAAGTAAATTCTAAAAGTACTTTTAGATTTTTTATAAAAGTTCATTCTCGAGGGTAGATTAAATTTCAGTTTTTTGGCATTTAATGTTATTCGAGTTACATATTGTGGATCGCGAGGCGTTTAATGTTTATAAGAAAAGAAGGTACATTAATTGTATTTTATACGGGATGAAAATCGATTATATTAATCTTAGTACGAATAGTCTTATCACCTTTTTCTCAAAGTTAATAATTGAGAGTTCCTGTAGAAAAAATGGTATTGAAAATTAATTTTCAAGACAAAAATAGAAAATATCTGTTAAATATTGATATTTACTTCTGCAAGATTTAAGATACTAAACGCAAATGTTTAAACTTGTTTTTGTTTTGTTGAAATTTGGATAAATGTTTAGCTTAATATATCAAATTTAAATTTTATTCTAGTCTTTCCCTTTTATTCGAAAAATGTTTAATATGTAATGGGTGTCTATATTGTGAATTAAAAAAAAAATCACTTTATTTAGTATTATCTGCACAGCTATTGACTTCGTCTTCTTTAATTTTATTATGTTACTCTATGAGTGTTTTTACAATTTGTGCTTGGGATGAAAATTATTTTGAAATATTGTATTTATAGCTAAGGCATTTATTGTAAATGGAATACCAATGTAAATAATTAAAAAGTACTCCAATGATTATTATACTTTCGTGATATTTTGTCGTAGGGCAAATCATTATTTATCCACAGCCTTTTAAACAATATATTTTTTATAAATCCGCGCTCCCTTGAATATTTGCAATTTTCTATGGATATTTGATCCATTGTAATTTAAAAAATTCTTATGTTTCTTAAACTAAAAAAAAAATTGATTTCTTCAAAATAGTTTATTTATAGTAATGTTTATCGCGCGTGTTTTTATGTTGTAAATGAATGTTTTAAAATTATTTGTAACAAAAAAAAAGTGTTATATGTGTATTTATATGTTTCCTTGATTATGTGTCCCTAATTTGATTTCTTTCAATATTTACCTATTTTGAAACAGAAATAAGACAAAAATTAATTCAATTTTAGCAGTTACTCTAACAAAACATTATTTAATATATGATTTATCGTTTAGAGTTTATGCCAAGTTTACGTTCGCAGAGCGGAGAAGGCCCTTTTCTGAAGCACAGCCGGAGATGCCTGTTACCTGAGTAACTTAATTATTGTATTAGGTAAAATTTATTTTTTCTGAGATATATGTATGATTCCAGAATAAAACAAAGCTTTTGTATTAAAAATAATTTTTTTTTAATGTACTTTTCCAAAAATTTGTAACCTCAAAATTCACTAAATTGACCCATTGCAGTTCCCCAAAGAACGCCCATGTTGCCTCAGTGTTCGGATTCATTCGGATTGGAAGTTCGGATTGAGTCGGATTAATTTTTGACCGATTTGGATCGAACGGAATGTAAAAAAAATTCGGATTAGTTCGAATTAACTCGGATTGGTTCGGATACAGATTCCGGAATGTTTCGGATTGGTTCGGAAGGAATTCCTATCCGATACTTTCGCCAGGGTACGTCGTTTACTACGCCGTACACTCCCAGATAGCAAACGTGCGGGGCACGTTACTCGCACGGCATGCGGGGCACGCGGTGCTTGCTGGGTGCGAGGCATATGGGTCGCACTTTGTGAGGGGCACGTACGTGCGAGGCATATGCGACGCACTTTGTGATAGGCACGATGTTTGTCGCACTTTGTGAGGGACATTATATACAAGATATATAAGTAATAAGCACTTTTTGTGATAATAGTAATATAGTAAACTATTATTATTGTAATGAAAATTTTAAAAATATTGATAATTATCATAATTGAAGATTGAATCAATTGATATTGTAAAAATTGTTTATTTACAAAAATTAAAACACTCCAGATTTTATAATAAGAATAAATTAGGAAATTAGTAATAATTATTGAATGCTTGGTTGTATAGTTTCAACGTACAATATGCATTTTATTTATTTAAAAACTATAATTTCCAACTTTAATCCCCAGATAACAAACGTGCGGGGCACGTTACTCGCATGGCATGCGGGGCACGCGGTGCGTGCTGGGTGCGAAGCATATGGGTCGCACTTTGTGAGGGGCACGTATGTGCGAGGCATATGCGACGCACTTTGTGATAGGCACGATGTTTGTCGCACTTTGTGAGTGTCATTGTATACAAGATATATAAGTAATAAGCACTTTTTTTATAATAGTAGTATAGTAAACTATTATTATTGTAATAAAAATTTAAAAAAATATTGATAATTATCATAATTGAAGATTGAATCAATTGATATTGTAAAAATTGTTTATTTACAAAAATTAAAACTCCAGATTTTATAATAAGAATAAATTAGGAAATTAGTAAGAATTTTTGAATGCTTGGTTGTATAGTTTCAACGTACAATATGCATTTTATTTATTTAAAAACTATAATTTCCAACTTAAATCCCTAGATAACAAACGTGCGGGGCACGTTACTCGCATGGCATGCGGGGCACGCGATGCGTGCTGGGTGCGAAGCATATGGGTCACTTAAGCCAACACTTGAAAGGCCAGAGGTCGAGGAAAATCAAGATAATAAATATCTTTCGCTGAAACTTTGAGAAACGTGAAAACGGATATAATTAGCCTATTTCTGTTTCGAATAATTAAAAACAGTTAATTTCGGTTCGATCTTGTTTTTCTTTTATTATTCAAACAACAAATAGATCATTCACCGTTTTTGTTATGTTTCATACAATTTCTGAAAGTTTCAGCGAAAAATATTTATTATTGTGGACACAAACTTGCGAATCTCGCAAAAGTTGTTTTTGTTTTGTTTTTTTGAGTCGGAAGGGAAATCTTACATAAGACACCCATCTTAGCAATCGTCTACCTGAGTAGGCGATTTTTAAGATGGGTAGTATCAGATTTCTACTGTGGCCCCCCCCCCCCCTATCCTGCCAACCCATGTTCCCGGAATCCGCTTCCGCATTACTTCAGGAACATGGGAATAAGGCCAGCTCATCGTGCTTCGGCGCTACCATTATTGCCAGCTTGGACTTCACCAGGCTTCGGACCCAGTCATGGTGTTAGATATCATGACTGCCTCCGAATACAGTTAGGTGTAGTTCAATCTCTCCCTCCAGGGGTACGATACGTCCTCGGCAGAAGAGCAGATAGGTGTCTCTTCTCGGGCTCGCCGGCCTTCGACCTAGTAAGGTCTCTTGTCCAACAAACAAAACTAGCGAAAGAACAAAAAATTTTTATCTTTCAACTTTCTTCTTAAAAAACCCGCACAACCATCATTGTTGGTCGTTAAAGCGCATCTGCAGCTCTTCTTTCTTCTTCTGCCAAAGGACAGATTCAACATAACGTGCCACCGAATTCCAATTCTCTTGGTTACGTAGCATCAAAGATACTGTATTCTCGGGAGTGAATACATCCCCGAGTACAGTCTCCAAATCATGCTTTTTATTTGCCCATCTGCCGCAATTGTAGAACATCTGTTTTACGTCATCTACCTCTGTGGGACAGTCATCACAAAATTCGTTGTCCATTCTGTTTCGCCGGTGCAAATAAGAGTTAAAGTGTCCGTGGCCGGTGAGGAATTGGGTGAGGTAAAAATTTACCTCACCATGTTTCCTGTCCACCCACGGAGATACCTCTCCTATTAGCCTTGCTGTCCATCTTCCTCTGAGATGAGTGTTCCACCATTGCTGCCATTCATCTAAGGTTCTAGCCCTCTCTTGTGCTCTAATCCGTATGTGATCCTCCTCCAGTTCGCAACGCTCGCACGATCTCATTCTCTCCTTAGCAAGGAGGAAAATGAGCGCATCAGCCCAGATCTTCGCTCTGTAGAGAAGGATTGAGTGGACCACACTCATCAGCATTTTTCTTTTACTGGCTCTAGGGCCTTTCGTGTTAGGCATGAGTCTGGAAAGGTTCGCCACTGTTGAACTTGCTTTATCAGCCACTTTCTGAATTTGCTTCCAGTGAGTCAGCTTCTGGTCCACGGTTTTTCCGAGGTATCGGACTGCTTTGGTAGCCTCCACAGTCTCTCCGGTTATCTTGAACCTCAATAAGTCTCCGTAGTGTCTTTGCCTCGTGAGAACATCTACTTTGGCCTTGCTGGCCGCCAATGAAAGCCCATGCTCCTCAAGCCAATTGTTAACCAGCCTGGTAACATGCTTTACACTACGCTGAGCTTCCTTAGTATTCCTTGCCAATATCATGGCTGCAAGATGGTCTGCAAAACCAATCAGTTTGGCCCACTCAGGTAGCACTATTTCCAGCACTCCATTGCACATTGCATTCCAGAGGTCTGGTCCAAGTGCAGACCCCTGGGCTACTCCAGCAGTGATTTTTCTCCTTTGCTGGCCTTCAGTAGACTCGAACAGTAACTGTCTGTCATCAAGGTAATCATTAATCACCCTTAGCAGTTACGTCGGCACCCTGAATCGATGCTCAAGTACACCCAGGATGTCAACACATCTCGCTGAGTTGAAGGCGTTCTTCACATCCAGAGTGACTAGCACACAGGAATTTCTCGTCCTATGGTTACCCTGCCATGCCCTTTCAGTCTCGGAGATAACCTCTCTGATGGCTCCAATGGTCGAGTGTTTCATGCGGAACCCATGTTGGTTCTTAGACAGCCCGCCTGCTTCTTCAATAGCGATGCGTATCCGCGCCTGTAATAACTTCTCGTAGACCTTGTCTGCGTTATCCAACATGCAGAGCGGTCTGAAGGACGAGGGAGTGATGGGTGGACCCTTACCCTTGTCAGCTGCACCTTCCATCTCTTCGGGAAGACGCCAGTCAACAGGCATACATTGTACATATTTATGAGTACAAATGGGTATTCACTTGCAATCATTTTGAGGATCTCCACGGGAATCCCATCTGGCGCCGGAGCCTTGCGATTACCCAGAGAAAGGACTGCGCTGCGTAGTTCGTCGTTGCTGAAGAGCTGCACTTCCGTTTCCACCACTGGTATCGTGACGCATACTCTCTCCGGATGTTGAGGAAAGAGTGCGCCCACGATTGCCTCCATAGTGGCGGGATCCCACGGGGGTTACGAAGCTCGAAATCCAAGGCAGCGGGTAACAATCTTGTACCCGCGTCCCCAGACGTCCTTGTCTACTTCGTCCAGAAGTGAAATCCATCCTTTCTTCTTGCTGCAGTTTATCGCCTTCGTTAATGTCTTCTTGGCCAGAAGATACATTCTTTTGGCATCACCGACGTCCGCGCGACCCCCTTTTCGTTTAGCCTTCCTGCGCTTAGCCAGTACCTGTCTGCGAAGATCAGCGAATCCGTCGTTCCACCAGTAGTTTTTCCCCATTTGCCGGTGTCTCGATTTTTTGGGCATTGACATACGACGTAGTGTACGACGTAGTAAACGACGCAGTAAACGGTATAGTGAACGACGTAGTAAACGGCGAAGTAAACGACGTAGTAAACGGCGTCGTATACTACGCCGGAATTATCAATAGGGTGAGTAACTTACTTATTTCACTAAAATCAATTTCTTTCTGAGATATATGTTTGATTCGAGAATAAAAAACAGCTTTTGTATACAAAATAATTTTTAATGTACTTTACCCAAAATTTGTAACCTCAAAATTTACTAACTTGACCCCTTGCAGTTTCCCAACGAATATCCCTGTTACCTGAGTAACTTAATTATTGTATTAAGTAAAATTTATTTTTTTCTCAGATATATGTATGATTTGAGAATAAAAAATAGCGTTTGTATACAAAAGAACCTTTTAAATGTACTTTTCCCAACACTTGTAACCTCAAAATTCACTAACTTAGACCCCTTGCAGTTTCCCAATGAATGTCCCTGTTAGCTGAGTAACTTACCCACGTAGCAAACTTTCCGAATAAACCTGGTTTTTTCTTAGGACTTGGTCTAAGTGGCTGGGAGAAAAAACCAGGTCAGGAAAATCGTTTTAGGTCAATCCAAGTTCGGGTTCATTCGGACTGAAAATTTGGTTCCGATTTATTCGGATTGAACCGGATTGGGTCGGATTCATTTTTGACCGATTCGGATCGAACGAAATGTAAAAATTTTTTCGGATTGTTTCGGATACAGGTTCCGTAATGATTCAGATGACTTCGAATTGGTTCGGAAGGAGTTCCTATCCGATAATTTCGCCAGGGTACTTTTCCCAAAACTTATAACGTCAAAATTCACTAACTTGACCCCTCGCAGTTTCCCAAAGAACGTCTCTGTTATCTAAATAAATTAATTGTTATATTAAGTAACATTAATTTTTTTCTAAGATCCCTGGCGAAATGTTTGAGATAGGAATTCTCATTCCCAACCAATCCGCAGTCATCCGAATCATTCCGGAATCTGTATCCGAACCAATCCGAAAAAGTTCTAAATTTCGTTCGATCGAAATTGGAAATCTTCGAGAAATAAAAAAATTTTGAACCAATTTAAGATTTTTAAGATTCAAGGAATTTTACAATATTTAAGGGATTCAAAAGATTTCGAAGAAAATAAAAAAATGATATAAGATTGCAAGGAATTTCTACAGATTTTAAGGCATTTCAAAATATTGTAGATTTTGCCAGGGGTTTCAGAGGATTTCAACAGAATTCAAGTTTTTTTAATAGAATTAATTGAATTTTAACACTATTTTAAAGGATTTCGAGGAATTAAAAAAATATCAAAGCTTTCGAAAGATCTTAAGGGACTTTATCCGATTTTACCAGATTTCAGGGATTTCAACGGATTGTAAAAAAGCGACAAGATTTCAAGGGATATCTACGGATTTAAAGGAACTTTTAGAGAATATCTGGGAATTTCAGACTTCAGGGTTTTCTGAAAGGATTTTATGCTAAATAATTGCAATTTTCTATAGAAAAATAAAAAAATATACATCCTAAAGAAATTTTGAAAATCGACAATAGAACATTGCATGAAGACCCTGAATTGGGTATAGTTAATTTAGAGCCAAATGATTGATTGTCATTTCAAGGTTGTAAAAAATATTTATTTTTCTTAACTTTGTTCACATAATCAGAAGGAAATGTTTGTAGAATGGAGACAGGCTTACACTTTTTCAATTTCACAATACGACCTTCTTATTGTTTCAATAGAGTTCAGAATGTTACAACGTCGCATTCTTTTATTAATTTTTTATATTTTTTACGTATTCCATTTTTATAACCTTTTTTTTTAATCATTATATACAGTCCTAGGTAAATTCATCTTTATCAAGTAATTAGTTGCTTTTCACTATTGAATTAGAACAATCTTTGGACTAGTAATTGATCAAATTCAAGGTAAACTATTTTTATAAAGTTTGCTAAATAATTGCAATTTTCTATGGAAAATTAGGAAAATATACAATCGAAAAAAAATGTGAAATTAAAAACAAAACTCGGTTAAAAAGTAGCGCAGCAGGACCCTGAATATAAACATTCAGTTTATAATCTATTGATACATTTTAAATTCAAAATTGTAAAAAATTCTTATTTTTCTTAACTTTGTTCGAACAATCAGAAGGCAATATTTTAAAAATAAAAACAGACTAGGTCATATTAACAATTTCTCAATATTATTTTTCATTATAATATTCTTATTGTTTCAATAGAGTTAAAAATGTTAGGCCATAGCGTTACTTCATTAAACTTTTCTACTTTTCACGTAAAATTTCACTAACAATTATTTAAATTTTACACATTTTGATTCAGAGTGCAAAAAAGCTTAAAACTGAAATATACTTCTTTAGGCACTCAAGTTGATACTTTTACCCCGTGCCTGATTAGGAATTTTTTAAATATTTTTTATCAATCTCTGGCAACAAATTAATACTTTTTACTTTCGTTAAAATTTTTCGTATGGCACAATTTTTAAGTTATTTGCGACAGCCTTTTGTCATATTCTTAATTAGACCGTAAACAGTATAATTATCTTTGTTAGCATTTTGAATGCCTGCCTATCAGCCCAAAATACAAATACAAAATTCTCATTATAATATTCTGATTATTCTTTTCGTAATTAAAATTTTTGCTAATAATGCTAAACTTGGTATTTCATATATATTTCTTCAATTCTTCATTTTTATTGAGAAGTATAGAAAAAAGGAGGGCAGGTGTGTAGGAGAAGCGTAGGAGAAAGGAATGCAAGTGTGCTGGAGATGTGTAGGAAACAGGAGCACAGGTGAGCAGGAGAAGTATGGAAAAAAATGCAGGTGTGTAGGAGATGTGTAAGGAAAAAATGACGCAGAAGTTCTGGAGAAGTGTAGGAAAAAGGAAAGTAGATGTGCAGGAGAGGTGTAGGAGAAAGGAATGCAAGTGTGCTTGGGAACTGTAGGAAAAGAAGCGTAGGTGAGCTGGCGAAGTATAGAAAAAAAAACGCAGGAGTACAGGAGATGTGTAGAAAAAAGGATTGATGAGTGCAGGAGAAGTGTAAAGAAAAGGATGGACGAGTGCAGGAGAAATGTAGGAAAAAAGGACGCAGGAGTTTTGGAGAAGTATACGGAAAAGGAACGCAGGTGTGCAGGAGAAGTGTAGGAGAAAGGAATGCAAGTGTACTGGAGAAGTGTAGGAAAAAGGAGCGCAGGAGTCCTGGA
>CAKNXH010075266.1:0-14051 GCA_932178445.1 Andricus quercusramuli | reverse complement strand
TATATATATATATATATATATATATATATATATATATTACAGAAAGCCAAATTATTATTCATTCTTGGAGTTTTATATGCGCCTCATCATATTTTATAGTCTTTTGTTGTGTGTGTTTCTTTAACAGAAAGACATTTACGTGTCATTGTATGTACCTTCGCAAATGAGATGCAGCTGTGGCGTATTTTCTTGGGTTGGCAATGTCAATATCAATATTTATCATTCCGCAATAAGTTTTGCCGAACAAACTTTCGAACTGAGAAGTAAAATTGTATACACCTACATATAAAGCATATGATGTCCAAATCGAGTCATATTCTGCACATATATTAGTATGTATATTATATCGCATACAAACGTCGATTTTTCTCGATTGGAACACTCGCGTGTATTTGTGATCTGATATATCTGGCTGATTTGATTTCCTATCTCAATTTGCGAAGAATTTGACTTTTGATCTCTTACGCTACGGCTGAGCCCTACTTTCAGAATTTCAATGCGGAAGTATAATAAACGAATTGTCAATAAAAAGGGTCAGACTTTTCGCCCTCTTCAAAATAACAGGTTATGTTCAAGGATGGCCTTTCCATTTTTAAGGTGATGGTGCCGCAAAAATTTGAAAATTCGGACATTGTGAAATTGGCAAATCTCAGGAGCTTTAAAAATTAAATATATTGAAACCCCAGAAAATGATTTTAATTTGGAATTGCTCCCTTTGAGATCGCTAACTTTTCCAACCAAAAATTGGTGTCATATTCCGCAGAAATGACGCGATTTTCATTGGCTCGTGGTGAAGTAGGGACTCAAAGGCACTGAAAGGTGAAATAAGACTCGGGTAAAGCGCCGGCCATACGTCGACGAACTTGGAAGTTCTGGCCTATAGACGACCTTCCGAGGGCGCGGCGCCGCGCTCCGCCTCCGTCGGGTAATTGGAGAAACAATGGCAGCTCTCTCGTCTCGACTGCCATAGCTTAACTTCCATAGCATGATTTCGATTCCGAGCACACGTCAAGAATTTCAAGGGCTACTTTTCGAGAGTCCACTAACTTGAAAACCGGTCTCGAGTAGTCGTTCTCTTGCAAAACTTTCCGACCATTAAAGCAAAAATTTCCGAAAGTTAGGAGTAAACTGGATGCGAGATGCGACGCGCACGAAACATATTATTGCAGAAAAACCTTCACATTTGTATATTTTTCACCTATTCATTCAATAAACTTCCAAATAGGAACCTGATTCAAAGACATTACCAACACAATTTTTAAATGCAAAAATAAAGCAAAAAACTTAACATCAACAATATCTCAAACAATTTTTAATGAGAGTTAATATAATCCTCATCAATGAAAAAATTAGCAAAAAAAACATATATTTACAATGCAAAGATTTAATGAAGACTCAATGATGAATAAAATTTGTATTTTTGACATTCATCCTAACGCACATACGGCTCTATTATATTTCTAAACTTGTCAAGTTATGATATATTTCCGACAGGCTATAAGACTCAGCGATAGTTATAGACAGGAAAATTAGCTTTTCTTTGCAAAAATTGTCACGAAACTGCGTGACATTTCCGAGATATATCTTCTTTATTATATATAACAATAATAGTGTAAAAAGCATGTGATGCTCGTTAACGAATAAAAAAATGAAGAGTTATTTTTATAAGTGGGATTTAAAATGACCTGATTTCTTACAAAGTCCAGTTCAATGTTTGTTTTTATCAATTGTTTTGATTCTTTGTCAATATTTTGGTTCCTTCCTTCTCTCTTCTTTCCTTTTATTTCGCAACAATTAAAATTAAGAACTGTTGATATTTTAAAGACTGTACAAGACATGCATTATACACCAGTAAAATTTCTTGTGAATTTTTTTAATCATAAAAAAAGAAATTGTAAACCTTTCTTTTAGAAAGTATACTTCAATCCTTTATTTTGTAGCTAGATTAGTGATGAACTTTTGCTGCAAATTTCCTATTAGCATTTACATTTCGTGATTGCTTTCTTAGCCAGTGAAAGTTGTTCATTAATCCACCCCCTAAATTATCCTTACCACCGTTGCAATCTGAAGAGTTTTATTACTGCAGCAGAAATAAATGAAGTTGCGGTATAAGAATATTGTCAAAATGTTGACAAATATGGACAAGTTCTTTTATGGCGGAATTTCAGTCGTTGCAATATTGACGAATGACAACAATTTCACTGAATGCAACTCATCATTTATTTCTCGTACTGTTTATTTCGTTATATACAAGACTGATTTTCTTCACAACCCGTGTGGAAACCTCCAAAGTTTGAAATTTTTTTACTATTGGCCCTTTGCAATTTAGAATGCGTTCTTTTATACGATTTCTTGATAAACAAATTTTTAATCACCTAGTAAAGAAAAGAGGCCGAGTTTAAATTTGCGGACAGTACGTACGCTTACACACCGATGAGTCTAAACGTACGGAACTGACACAGGGAAGGGGCAGCTGGAAAGGGGAAGGGACGTAGCTTGTATCCGGACGTATAAGCACTAAACAAAAAAAAACTTAAAAAACGAAGGTTGTATTATTATAAAAAGTTCCAAAAAACATTTCCAGAATTTAACCTAAGTTTTAAGAGTATGTTTTAAGTAAAAAGATAACATATAAGAAACTAGCTGTAACTTGTAATATAGATTTCTAAAGTTTCATTCATATAACGTTATTTTAAAGGTATGTAACTACGAGCATACATATCTGCCATAAGGGATATCCTATAAATCTATATCTTCAAAAAAGTGAGCGAAAGGTCAGGGTCGTCCAAGTATTATGCAAGCATAATTTTTTATATTTTTACATCACATCCCCTTGTAAATATATTTTAGCATTACGAATATATGTCTGCAAGCATTCCGGTAGACATTGTAGACCAATCAAAACAAATTTTGTAACTTATTATGAATGTATGTTTGAAATAATTTATTTTGAAAGTTATTTAATTGAAATTAGTTCAATTTGGAATTTCCAATCACTTTAAATTTTACAATACAATCACTTGCATTCATGTAATCGGTGTACACCGAATTTTGAAGTTATGCAGTACTTCTTGGTTAGTAAAGTTTCAACATAAATTTCAAATTCAGTTTTGACCGTTTCCGATTTGTCTAGACTAGACACAAAAAATATTTGGTCTACGCTCAACGAATTTCGGGGAACCTAGCCTCCCTTCTAGGACATAGGATCACAGAAAATATTTGTTTTGCACTTATCGAATCGAACGTCGGTGAACCTAGTCACGGCCTTCTATTTAATCTATTTTAACGTCTTTCAACTAGGTTCTAGATTTCAAGAACAAAGATCTTATTCGGAAACTATACAATATCGAGCAAACTTTAAATTTCAATAAGAGCTTGTTAATTATTAAACTTTGTATAGGCTTTTGATTTTAAATTGGAATATTTCAAGTTATTCGCGATATTAAGGATTGTATATTTTTAATTCATGATTGTAATGTGGCAACGTGGCACTCGTTAGCACCCTGTGGTTTTAGAAAATCTTCTTCTGCAAACTGTATTTCATAAATGTTAAATATTGTATTTTGTAATAAGATTAAAACAACGCGAAGGCATCACTTTTTTGTCAAAAATGAGTTAGGACTTCTCATTTTTGACAAAAAAGTGAGATAGCACCCTATAATTTTAGGGTCACGAACATCAATTCTTAATTTTTACATTTCATATTTAACTTTTAAGAAAACACTTTATAAATAATTATTTAATCCACAAATGATTTCCACTCGACAGTTGGTTTATACCTTTGGTATATTCTTGACATTGTTTACATGGATTTTTCTAAGTTTTAAGATATCTTCGATTTATTATTTTGATAGATTGCTGTTGATGTTTTCTTGTATGGTCTTTTTTGGTAAATTTGCCTTTACGAATTGGTGATTTCATGAGCTGTTATGGATTTTGCATGAATTTGACGAATATCTGCAGATTTTATGATTTGTGGCACAACCGCAGTGTCATTTGATTTTCTCATTCCAAGATATTTGTTAAGAATATCTACAAAGTAGGTGAATTTAATTATTGTTAAAATTAAGGCGAGTGAAGGAGAAAGTACCCCATAAGAAAATTCAAATTTAAGTTCACATTTGAATATTAGGTTTATCTGTCAACCAAATTATTTCCCTATAGTAAAGATTAGGGGGAAAATTCCTTAATTTGAATGTTCTATTGAATTTGTTAAACTGCGTCAAATAAATATTATGCATCGAAGAAACACGATACCAGGGGATATTCGGATAGCTTATGAAGATGCGAGAATGGAAATTATTCAATAAAATAAGTTTTCACAAATGACAGATGATAGTTTTGAAAAAACCGATATTTCATAATTTGTTACAGACCTGGCAATATTAATTTGATTATATAGTAATATTAATGGGTCAGTCTTCTTAATGAGAATTCATGAAGGATGATAGCTAAAAATCCAACAATTGTCAAACAATTCTCGACTACTTGTTTTCCAATATCGAGACTAAAGCTCTCCAAATACTGACTGGCTTCTTCAAAAAACGAATCAGAGTCTATTTTCTCGCATTTGAAGCGTTTGAATCTCCTGTCTTGACTACTTAATAAAATAGTATATATATTCTTCGTGATGGAAGCGTCAGGAAAAAACACCTGTCTAAGTTGTACCTTATTCTGAAGTGCGTCGATGAGAACGTAGACGAGGAGGGTGATTTCTTCCTCGTCGGATCCAAGCGCATTACCCTGGAGACCGGCAGTCGCCACGTAAAGGGCGACCAGGTGCGTCGGCCCCATTCCTGCCGTCATCTGCATATCCGGCGTTGGCGAGGGTTGCAACCCTCAGAACAAGTTCAACAATTTTCACCACCCGGATTGTCGTATCTTCACGTTAAAAATGAAAAAAAAAACACTATCTGTACACCCGCGGAACACTCGCGTCAATTGGCGCTCCGGCGCAGGTGATCGCAGAACTAACACGACATGTCGCCTGTTGCCTCGAACCCGTTGCGTCGAACCCGTTACGTCGCTGCGTTACTACCTGGGAGCCTTTTTTGAGGTTATGAGCGGCGACACACCTTGCCAGACTCCTTTTCGTTTGGAGAGGGGGAAGGAGGTGAGGTTCACTTTTTCTTCAACAGGGGAGCACCGCACTGAAAATATTTCTTACTTTTGGGCACGACGTCGTCGAGCCGGCGACGGCGAGGACGAACACGAGGACGACGTTCGTTCCGTGTGAACGATGGACTGGTCGACCCCCGTCGCGCGCGCGCGCACCGTCGTTAGCTCACCTGGCGACTGCGCGTCGCCGCCTGCTTCTTCCTTTTCGCTCTTTTCGCTCTTTTCCATCTTGCTTCTTTCTCCCCACTACACCCTTTGTCCACGAACCAGCACACACCGCTGGGCTCGCTCGCTCGGCTGCTGTACTCACTCCGACAGGTAGGCAACTTTACGGAATTTACGAACCGACACTGTTCCCTTATGGTGTATGGCTTTTATATCAACAGGGTGGCTGCAAAAAATCTTTTATACTATTTCAATCTGGACCGACGAAAAATCGGTACATTCCATCTATCAATCATATGGGTTTGCCACCTCTAATATTCCCCCGCATTGCCCGGAAGAGTACCTGTAAATCCAGAATGTCAATTCTGCACGAAATCTCCAGTTTAGAGGACTTTATTTTTAACTTTTTGTTGTCAAACATTATTATTGTTGGACTAGTAAAATAATTATCAATATTTTGAAGTAATTCTCAATTATTCTTGTTTAAATAATGGTTTTATTTTCAAAAAGGCGGCTTTTGTCTAACAGAATCAAAATCATCGTTAATACCTATTATATATTTTATACGTGTTCGATACCTCAGATTTATTACTTAACAAACCCTTCTTTGTTTGAGTTTAAATAAATTAAATTTGTTTAAACAATATTTGCCCAGAAATTTTTGAAATTTTCTCTCTTTTCTACTATAAATATTACAACGCGAGTGATTATTTAAGAAATTCTGTTTGTTTGAAGAATTTGTTTCAGGAAATTCAAGAATGAATTTTGATTCGTGGTGATAACTATACTCATTCTCGAAGTCAATACGTTTCATTGTATACATTTATGAATTGTTTATACAACGAATTATACAGGAAAAACTTCCTAGGTAGCATCAAAAGACACATTTTTTTAATTTGACAAAATACTGAAAGTAATTAATATTTAACTGTTTAAAGAACACAGAAAAATTGAAGTGATTTTTGTTTGCGGTGTATTGCAAGTATAGATAAAGCTGAATTTTGTCGCATCGAAACAAAAAAAGATTCAGTAGAGTTGACATCCAATATGGTGAGTAAATCGTCACGTGAAGGTAATTTCTGTTGCAGGTAAAAATTACTCTGAAATCGCTTGAAAGATTACATTTTGTTCTTTCTGTGAATTGATGAATATAAAAAATTAAATTTATGTATTCAACAATCAATAAAGCAGTTCAACTTTTTCCTAAACCCACATAAACTATTCCAAAAGACCCCAAAAAGTTATTTTTCCTCATATTTAATCGACATATATTTATATATTTAATATTTAATCACATGGGAGGGGAGTTGCAAAGATTTTGTAACATGTCACGCTCGTCTCTGATCAAAAAATAAAATGTATATCCGTGTCAATTCATTAAAGACCAATATTATCGACACAAAAATGTAGTAGTTTATAAGGGTGCCGTCTAAGTTAATCTTTAAATTATACCAATGTTCTCAAATGAAAATTATATTATATTAATTTCTATTTATATTACGTATTTAAAAATAGTGTCACGTAATATGCGGATTGTGGACCCTCCGTAATGGGATCGGTAATTGTCTACTTATTCATAGTAGAAATTCTTACTAAAGTAATTGGTAAACAACTTCGCAATAGTACATTAGTCGATAACTACTAATTTAGATTTCGAGAGAAGAAAGTTTTTCATTAAAGTTGTATGGCCAATTTTTCTTTAAATTTATGTTATATGAATCTGAATGATAAATATGTATCTTAATTCCTGACCCATTCACTATATGCAGGACATTGACCCTACACGTCTGTATAGCGGTGTAAAAAACAAGGTTTTGAAAGTTTACCCATATGAATGCCCCGATTACGTCTTTATGTCCATCTCGCTTCGCACATGTTCTTTGCGAGCTTGCATTATCGATCTTAACACAAAGGTGAACGTAAACCTAATGAAAAACAGAAAATAATTATAAGCAACCACAAGAAGTCAATTTATTCCTTAATGAGGATATCTTTACATAATTTAAAGAGTGGAGTATTGTTTAGAGAAGTCAAATGGTCTGTCCTTATATTGCTCACAAAGTCATGACAACATATTGCATAACATATTTACAATTGTACAATTTTACAGTATCGTAGAAGTTACAAGCAAATATTGTTTACTAATATTGTGTAAATGTGTATCTATGAATGGACTTAATTTTGACTTCATTCTTAAATTAATGATTTGATTTTAAAGCCATAATTTGGTTTAAAATACAAACATATCATTCTCAGCATCCACAAAGATTGATGAGTCTAAAGTTGGTGGTCGGTAATGGGTAATAATTGTAAATATCAAACAGGTAAATAACAAAAACCAATGAGATGTTTTGAGGTGAAGGGAGAAGTTTTGGTTGCGGAATTTAGTTCTCTTTTCTATTGCTACCACGTCCAGGTCCACGGACCTGCGGTGAAAATGTAAGCCAGGTAGAGGCCGAAGAAGGGAAAGGCGGGCACAATCCAAGGAACCTGGTTCAACCAGGTAAGGTGGCAAGGTGCATAGACCCTCCACTCACCAGGCTCTCCACTGCTTATACTTCTAACTATCTAACTTCTACCTTTTATCTCCTAAGAAGATTCTAAGCCGCTAACAATAATAAAACTAAGGTATAGCCTCAGATAGTTTAGTAGACAGAATTATATATTTCAAAAATGTATTATCGCTATCAAACTTCTAGTAAAATCATTAAATTTTTACATTTTAAATATGTAATCTTTTTATTAGCTGTATGATGGCGACCCCACATTTCTTATGGTATGCATAAAGGTCTACTACTGTAAGATCAGTTCTACCTGTTTTTCCACTCTCGGATGGTGTCTGTTTACTTTATAGGTTCACCTAATGCCACACAAGCAAACTAGATTCCAGGCAAATACCAGAGCTTTTAAATCCTATAAGATGCAGGATGAGGGATAAGAGGCTAAGATTATTTTAACGATCGTTAAATCTTCAATCTGACAATCATTAGCTAGACAAGAAACCTTATATGAAAAGTTCACTTCTTTCGTATCCATAATGTTTCCGATAATTGCAGCTGATAATTATTTTGACCCATAGATTGGTTCATTTTATGATCTATCAATCGTTATCGTGATTAACGATCTTCCTATTTTGATCAATCTGTGATTATGTAATTTGCAGGTTGATCATTTTGACGACTTGAATGTGGCACAATAAAAAAACCCAGCCAGAAGGTGAGATGTCTAACGGACCTCAAAAAATGTTTAAAATGTTCAATTAATTGGAAAGAGACCAGAATTTTTGTAACAAAATCAGTTTCATCTCCGAGGGACTACTCACTAAGTACTAAGAAATCTTAGATTGCTGCGCCGGAAATGAAAGCCGCCGATTTTAGACGAGTCTATAGAATTCCACGTGAGTTCTGATCGCGAGCAGCGTCGGAAATCTCGAAACTCCCGGCAATCTCAACGAAAGTTTGGAAATCTCTATAAAAATTCAATACAGACTGCCGCATTCACAGTTTTTGGATTTCCAGATTTCATAGTGAGTAGCCCCTCGTTCATCTCACCACTTCTTCCTGTTTTTGAGTAACCTTCCTCTCCCCCCCCCCCTATGTCTCCCTGGGCCACTTACCACCCTCCTATATCTCTACTTCTCTCACGCTCTCTACCTCTTTCAGTATATCACTATACCTTTATTTCCTACTAACCCCTTTCTGTTTTCCCTTTTGCATTCCAAAACTATCTTTACTCCCTGTCTGACCCTTTCCCATACACCTGTCTCCGTACCCCTTCCCCTTCTGCACCCTTCTTTAATTATGCCCCCTCCCCATCCGACACCCTTCACTCCGCTGCCACAACCCATACGCCTTCCCCTCCTTTTACTCCCACTGTCTCTCGTCATTGTCATTGCCCCCGTCGGCCCTTTCCATCTCACCCCCTCACTATACGCCCCACTAATACAATCAACCATCATCACCTCTCCCATCTCCCCTGCAACATTCTTCCATAACCCTTTTCTCACATGTCCCTCTCTCCACCTAGGTGTTGTCGACTAACATTCCGTTTTCCCCTCTCTCGGTCGTGCCCTTCAACCTTGTCTTTGGCAATCCATGCCCTTCCATCTCACTTCCCTTCACACTCACCCCTCCAACATCTCTGACTTAACCGAACCATTTCCTCTCCTTGTCTGCGTATCACCTCCCATGCTCCACCCACGACCCGGCCTTCCACGCACAGCTTCCACCCTCACACAGCTGCCGCCCTTTAATTGTATACTAATATGCCTTCAACTCCATGTACCCCCTCGACATTGTCGCCTCTTTCACATATCACAACCCCATCTATAAAACATACGTCTTGCCACTCCCCCCTCCCCCCTCTCTCTCAACTATTCTTTAGAGTTTAGCATATTCTCATTCTCAACTATTCTTTAGAGTTTAGCATATTCTCTCTACTTCACCTACATGCCCCTAATCCCCTCTCTCCCACAACCTCCAAAGATCGTTTTTCCTTTTGAGACGCATTTTTCAAAAATCCCATGATAGATAGACGCACCGGGGGGTCAAGTGTAAATTTTCTTTATTTGTGCTTATGCTGATAATTTTCCACTGTTATACCTATTTCCGTGAAAAAAGTACTGAAATTTCTACCCTAAAATGAACAGTATTATTTGTTTATGAAATAAATAAAAATATGTATTGCACATGATTTTCTTAATATGATTTATTTACTATTTTTCTTTGTAATTCCAAAGAAAGCTAAGCGATGCTAAATCCTTCTCAATTTCCATTAGATTATTACATGCATATAGCACATGTAGCAACATATATTTGTTCACACAATTGGTTTTTAAATCGATCCATTCACCTAAGCGAAAGGAATTCACCCAATCGGTTGTAAATTGTTCCTACTTCCTAGAAAGGCTTGTTGCTTCTCCAGTAAAATTAGGTGGACTGGACTAACACGGTATAGCTTTCTCTGCTTTAATTATTATTACTATTTAAAGTTTAATTAACGTTTTACACAATTTAAAAAAGGAAGTGTCTACTCTCTAAATCTGAATCAACGATAAGTATACCGCTAATTCAAATCAGCGTATATACGCTGCTGAAGCAGCGAAATTTAGCTGCTAATCAGTGTCATTTCACTAATTAGCAGCTGAATTTCGCTGATTTTCCAGCGTATATACGCTGATTTGAATTAGCGGTATACATATCACTGATTCAAATTTAGAGAGTACGCGTGCGGAAAAAATCCAGTTATACTTATCGAAATTTCGGTAGAAATAAACTCTTTTCCAGCTCCCGTTATTTGCACAGAAAATATCCAGCTTTTCGATCGTACCGAAATTTCAGCACATGTAGCCACGCAGTCTTAAAAATAAATTTTAAAATTATATTCGTCTAGAAAATAAATCCTCAGCTTTTTTAAATCATGTAAGTATCTGGAAAAAACATATTTTTTCAATTTTCATTGTCGATGACAAAAATCTATACAATTTAAAGAATAAAACTTGAGCTAACAGTAACGCCAGTAAAAACGCTAGCATCAACTTTGAAGCCAACTCGAGAGTATATAAGTTATAAGTTATATAACTTCTTTTGAATTTCAAAAATTGACATTTGATTCTAGTTAAATGCAGAACGAAATCAAGCAGACGGCAATAAACATCATATTGATGGCTTGTAGAAGCTTGGACTACGAATACAGATGCATGATAATTGCGTATATCGATGTATGTGACGCTATAGTTACGTATGATGCTCGTAACTTTGATCTTGACACGCAGACCTTTTTATATCACTGAAAAGCATTAGATGTTCATTAAAAATTTTCCCATGTCCTCAATCATATGCGGCATTACATATTATAGGACTTGCAAGTATAATATAAGAAGATAAGAAAACAAGCAGACTGCACGTTCAAGATTATTACAACCTTTGATGTATGCAAAAAGTTTTATGCGATTTTTCCATGCAAATAAGGCAGAATCTCCAGTTATTGATGTGGTTATAATAAAAATATATTTATACTTATATAAAAGGTGAAAATGCAAATGTGTGTTTTAATTAAGGTGAAGAATCAATCTTGTTATTTGTTGTTCAATCTGAACCAATATATATTTAGATTATTACATTTTCCAAATAGGAAAAGAAACAATCCAAAATTTTTTCCATACATTTCGAAAATTGCTAATATTTGCAATATTCTTTTTACAAAAATTTATTTGTATTCAAGATCGAAAAGAAATCTATTTTTCATGAATAGTTTTACGCAAAATAAGCATGAAAAAGATTGACAATTAAAAATCATACTTTCAAACTACCTCACTTTTCGGCTCATTAGAGACAAAAAAAATAACAATTCAAAAAAGAGGGGAAAAGAAGAAAGTCAACCAAATCTAACATCTTACTTTGTCCTTTCTCCGTCTTTTTTATGCTCCTAGGGAACCAACATATTTCGTGGCCAATTTATACCTCATCAGGGATTATTTAAAGGAAGAACCAATGGTATGAACAATTAATATGTCTAAAAAGAAAATATTTCGATTGATAATAATTAAAAGTTGATTAAGTCTAATATAATTAATATCTTTAGTGATCAAATGATTTTTAAAAGGTTAACTCCCTGTATATATTTAATTGTTTCCTTTCGAAGAAATATAAAGCTTTTTTATTGTTTATGTCCTTTGCACACTCGGAAATCACTGATTGAAAATTATAACAATTGTTTTAATCACAATGTAAAGGGTTCAAAACATAGTTTCAAAATGATTATAATTATTATTAAAAAGACACTTTGAAAACTTTAATTTATCTTTTATTTTCACAAAAATTTAAAAAGATCAACAGAAACCGCGAATATTACAATGTGCAGTTATTCCTCATCCCTATCTTTTTTTCATGTCTGTAATGAGACGAACAGTGAGGTAGTTTGAAAGTCTGATTTTTAATTGTGAATCTTTTTCATGCTCATTTTGCATAAAATTATTCATGAAAAAAAAGATTTCTTCTCGATCATAAATAAAATTTTTTTAAGTAGAGTCACTAAGCGCATGGTTCGTTCCAATGTGCAGAGTTTGCTTATGAATATTATAAGAATCCTTTTAATTGAGTACAAATAATTTTACCTCAATTTTCTGAAAGAAATATTTTTATTCAAATTTTTGTAAAAGGAATGTATGAAATATTAGCAATTTTAGAAATTCATTAAATTGTTTTGAATTATTTCTTTTCCTTTTTGGAAAATGTAATAATCTGAAAAGATCAGTTCAGAGTGAGCTACAAACAAAAATTCAATGAAACAGATTTATTGATTTTGAACAGACAATCATATATATGAAATATAGTTTGAAATTCAAAGAGATCGTGAGTTTTGTCGGATATATATACTTAAAATGAAATGAAGAGGATTGGAAAGACTGACGCAAAAAGAGGATCAAAGACTTCCGGCATTAGAAAACCATGCAAGCTCAACCGTATGTATGGGGTACCTGCAATAATAACGAGTTAAATGGCAACAGGTGCTTTTACTCAATTTATTACGGGAACCACTACTTCTATTATACATTATTGTACTTCACGCTTGGCGAAACTCTTTCGACTTCGAATACACGTATGCAATCGGTTGCAAAAATACTCCCTTCCGAGAACATCCTTTGATCGCAGGGACGTATAGAATATCTTAACATTAATTTTCTTAAAGAAATAACATATATAGCCACTGTGGAGTTATCAATTTTCTTTAGCATTTCTATTAACTTTTAAGATGAAAAAGGTGAGGGGTTTTCTGTGTAACTATTGAAAAAATTTGTTAAATTATTAAATATTGCGAGAAGTTGAGGAGAACGAGATTCTCGTAGTACGAACGAGAACGACCAAGAGCAAAATCATATACAATTATTTTGATATTTTATTTATGGAAAAACAATAATGTTGAAAATCATAAAAAACAGGACGAATGAAGATTTATAAGCAAAAATTAAATTATACATTAATTAAATTAGATTAAATTGAATTGAATTCTCCTCATCTCTGCGTTCCGCCTACTTCTGTGCTTATCTTCTACTTCATTCTCACTGTCTAATGTTTTAGACACTTTTCGTTTTTTTTACATTTATATTTCAAAGTAAATTGGCAGACATGTTCGACACCCAACGAGAACTTTTCTCGTAAATCGCTCGTGTGGAAAAATTTCATGGCGCTGTACTGTTTCTGTCTAGTCCGCTTTGAGTCGACACTGGCGCACCACAGGCTCACTGTCCAGTGGCTAGACTGGGGTGTAATGCTCGGATCGACTAGTTTCTAGACAGATCGGCTATTTTGATAGAAAATAATTATTAATTAAATGAAATAAATATTTGTCATGCCATAAAAGTCAAATATATAGATTTTGCAGTTAATTAAAAATATAAAAGAAGTTTTTGTACACAAAAAATGAAGTAATTAGTTTCCGCAAATCTCTTGTACATACGTCGGGTGTCGAACTTCCGATATAACTTCCTATTTCATTTTTGTTAGCGAGTTTAAATACCTCGGGTCAATTATAACTAGCGAAAATAAGATTAAAACGGAAATCAGCGCGCGACTGCACGCTGGCAATGGGTGCTACTATGCAGCAAACACACTATTAAAATCGCGATTGCTATCTAGAAACATCAAAGTAAGAATCTACAAAACAATAATAATGCCGGTCGTCATGTACGGGTGCGAAACGTGGGCGCTGACGAAAGGAGAGGAGAATAGGTTTAGAGTTTTTGAGAATAAAGTACTTAGAAAAATCTA
>CAKNXH010075264.1:0-11329 GCA_932178445.1 Andricus quercusramuli | reverse complement strand
TTCAATCAAATAGTATAGCGACCAGATGTTACGTGACACTCTTAATGTGGCTTGGGTTTGCCCTGATGCTACGGAGTGCCGCATGGCAGGGACGTCGCAAAGGTTTTGTAACAGGGACTCGAAAAATTTAATAGTTGAATTTTCAAGCCAAAGAGGCGATTTTTCAAGAAGATTTCTATATTTTCAACCCGAAGAGATGAGTTTTCGACAGAAAGTTCATTTGCAGACTGGAGAAATGAATTTTTAAACAAGAAATATGACTTTTTCAACATAAAAGATGAGTGTTCATTCCAAAAGAACGATTTTTCAAACATGTGGATGAATCTTCAACAAAATAGTAGAGCGACCAGATGTTACGTGACACTCTTAATGGGGCGTGGGTTAGCCCTGATGTATAGTGTCACATAGAAGGGGCGTCGTAAAGGTTTTGTAACAGGAACACTCCATTGATCAAAAAAGTTTTAAAATTTGACTCGAGAAATTTAATAGTTGAATTTTCAAGCCAAAAAGAAAAATTTTTCAGAAGATTTTTATATTTTCAGCCCGAAGAGATAGATTCTCGACAAAAAGTTAATTCGCAGAGAAGAGAAATGAATCTTCAAATAAAAAAGATGACCAAAAAGAATTAATTCTTACCAAGAAGATTAAGTTTTTACCAAGAGATGAATTTTTAACGAAGTATACGAGTTTTCAACTAGATGCGACCAGATGTTACGTGACACTCTTAACGGGGCGTGGGTTAGCCCTGAGTTTACAGAGTGCCAGGCGTCGCAAAAGTTTTGTAACAGGGACACTTCTCTGATCGAAAAATTGTGTTTGAATCGGTGTCGATACATAAAAGATCGATATTGTGGACTCAAAAAAATTTATTTGTTGAATTTTCAAGCCAAAAAGACGAATTTTCAACAAAATAGAAGAATTTTTAACCAAAAAGAATTATTTTTTACAAAGAATATTAATTTTTTACCAAAAAACAAATTTTCAAGAAAAAATATAAGAATTTTCAACCAAAAAGTTGAATTTTGAACTAAAAATGATAAGTTTTCAAATGGAATAGCTACATATTCAAGGATAAAAAAATATTTAATGAGAAAAAAACAATTTTTAACAGAATAATTTAATTTTCAAAAAAAAAGTTTTCATTTCGAATGAAATAGTTTGATTTTCTACCAAATTGTTGAATTTTTAAGCCAAAAAGACGGATTTTACACTAAAAAGCTTAATTTTTACCCGAAAAATATGAATTTTCAACAAAAAAAATATTTTACGTCTAAAAATTGGAATTTGCAACTAGAATGATGAACCTTCAACAATAAAAAAAATTAATTTTTTGTAATGTAGCCCAACTTTCAAACAACTGGTTGATTTTTCAATGAAAAAATTTAAAAACTTAAAAATGTATCTTTGGTGAAAGTTCATTCTTTTTTGTTGAAATTTTTTTTTTTCAAATTCAACAATTTTCTTATAACTCATCATTTTTGGTCACAAATTCAACTTTTTTGTTGAACATTCGCCTTTTTAAATAAAAATTTAATTCTTTTCGATTGAAAATTTCTCTTTTATGGTAGAAAAGTCATCTTTTTTATTGAAAATTAACTTTTTTGTTAAAATCGTTGAAAATTTGTCTATTTGGAATGGAAGTCCAGCTATTTAGTTTTGAATCCAATTATTTAGTTGGAAAACATTTTTTTTTCTTCAAAAATTGAATTATTTTATTTAAAATTTATCTTCCTTTGTTGAAAACGATCTATGTACCGAAAATTCAACTATTTGATTGAATAGTGAGTTGAATTTTTAACAAAAACGTTATTCATAAACGAAAAATTTAATAAAAATAAAATTTCAGCCCAAGAATACAATTTTTCTGTAAAATAGTTGAATTTTCAACTCGAAATTATGAATGTTTAATAGAAAAGTTAATTTTCAATTAAGCAGTTGCATTTTCAACAGAAAAAAGGTACTTTCAATCAAAAAAAATTTAGTTTTCTACCAAAACAGACGAATTTTCAAATAAAAAAGATCAATTTTCAATTAAACAGCTGTATTCTTATCTTAAAAAGATTAAATTTCTATTAAAACAGATGAATTTTTAGATTAAAAAGACGAAAATTAGGAAAAGAGTGAAATTTTCAAAAAAGAATGAATTTTCTACCAAAATAGTTGAATTTTGAACGACAAAGATGAATTTTCAAGAAAACAGCTTAGTTTTCAACCAAATAATAAAATTTGTTAATACAAATTATGCAAGGAAAATAAATAAAAATTATATTTGTTCATATTCAATGACCAGAATCCGAATCTTGTAACATTTTTAGTGTAGAATCTTTTATAAATGGTATCAAAAAATTACAAACAAAAATTTTCAATTTTTCTTTTCTCTGATTTCCATGTTCACCCTGACCTACAGCTACTCTGTTTTATATATATATATAAATTAAAAAATTGCGCAAGGAAAAAGAATAAATTTGAAATTTTGATATTTTAATTTTCGTTTCCTTAATTTGTTAAAAAATTATGAACTTTGGCAATATAATGATTTTTATTCATTAATGTCAATTTTTCTTTAAACATTCTAATTCCCAGTGGAAAAAAATAGCACAACCTAAAAGTTTTGTAAATTTTAAGTCGCCTGCGAAACTTTACGATTGTAATTAAAATTGTGACAAAAAAAAAATAATCACAAGTGAAAAGCGCTAAAATTCATAATATTTTCATTAATTAATTAGAAAATTTGAAAGTTTTAGCATAGCTCAAGAGTTTTTGAAAAGCAAAAATGTTTGTCAATTCGTTTTCTATTATTTAGATTTCATTTTCAACATTCCAAATTTAATGCATAAAAACCTTGAATTAATTAAAAGCAAATCAGGTTTTAACAACAATGATTGCAAAATTTTCGAGATGTATCGTTACACCACTTTTTTCAGAAAGGACATAATCCTTGCGAAGCGTAACTCGTTTGCATCTATGCCAATTTTATTCATCAGTCCATCAAGTTATCGTTAGATAAGGCTCTCAAGAGAAGCGATTTGGATCTCCTTTTTGTTACGTAAATATCCTCAAAAATATATTCATGAAATTTCTTTCTAAAATTAAATTTTGTCACGTTTGCTATTACGTTTCCACTAGTGCAATCAGTATTCGTTCTTGCAAAGAACGTACAAACCAGACGTGGCAAGGAATTAAAGATAAATAAAAGTGCTATATATATAATAAAAAAATGATATGAAAATATATTTTTTCTATTTCTTCACTATCATATTCCCTTTATTCAATCACTCACAATGATACACAAAAATTTTTGTAACTACTGCATATGCATCGCCGAATACAAGAATCATCTTGAAGGCCAAACTTTTTTCTCGGCACGTGCGAATCAACTTCTGAGCAATATAATAAAATAAAAAAAGTGCAGCGTCTAGTCTTAGTCTATTTCTTTTTATTGCATTTTTTTCAACAGTTCAAAGTTTTCTTTATGCGTCGAGATGAAGTCACAGTCTACGCAACAATATCCAAAAATCCATTCAGTCTTCTCTTCAAGTGTCCTTGATAATTTTTGTTCTGCACTTTTTCTGCGTATTTTATTTTATTTAATCTCAGTTGAGTTAAATACTCGGTGGTTGTATAAGATACTAGAATGCGGAAGAATGTGTTTCATCTGAATTAAATGAAAAAAAAGAAGTCTCTCTTAATATTGTAATTATCATTTCTGTTATACTGTTTAAGAAAGTCTTACAAAAAATTTGGTAACACTTCAAAATTGATGTCAGCAATACTGTAAGGTAGTCAAAAACTTGTTCAATTTTCACAGGCCATTACGAGAAGATTTACAGTTATCGAAAATCGACTTTCGAAATTCGATTTTTACGATATAGCGCGCCTCGAACTACAGTAATTATCAGCCTGCGGCAAAGAAAAAACTACTCGGTCAAAGATTACTACATCGCACTGAAGGTTCTGATTTGAAGAACTTTGTCTTCGAACTCCAAATCGAAATTAGAAAAACTCAGAAGCGATTCTTTGACCTTTTGCTGGAACGAGTCACTCGGAATGCGCCCAGACTGCCCCTTTTTATTTTTCCTTTTTTTCCCCCAAGTCCATTTCATCCACCACTGTCAGTGATAAGTTGCTTCGCCCTCATTTTTCACCTCCTACTCGAATTAAGAAGATGAATACTAGTGCAAAAACGAACAAAACTAATCCTGAGAAGAAAGCAATCGCTCATGGTTTTAGAAGAAATTCTTTTTTTACAACAAGGTGAAAGATGCTTTGGATGGAAAAGACTTTTGAAATAAAAGACTTTTGAAAGAAAAGACCATTGCTTTGAAAACAGACTTTTTATTTTTTGTATAAAAAAAGGTATTAAATTACGCTAAAACACAAATGAATCACGGGCGACGGATGAATAGTTGAACACAGCGAACATTGTCGGACGCTCTATACGTATATACATTATACATATAATCATCAATCAGAATAATAATAATAATAACATTAATCGCACAAGCGCACCGTGAATTGTGCACACACTAACACACACAAACACATGCAGATCAGCACTCATAGTCACACAAATACCTAAAACATCGCGGACTAGAAAATCCAAACAAAGGTTCCAGCCGGAACATTGTAGACGAAAGTGTCCGGCAATATCCTTGACTCGCACAATCATCGTTCGTCGATCAATATAAATTAATTATCTACAGCACTCAATTACACATTCACACATGCTAAATAACAATATGGACTCGGCGCTCACGTAAAATATGTACAGTGAATGAATGAAAAAGGAACTCTACAATGCAAGCGTCTTTCGGCGCTCTCCTCTACATACTCGTCGAATGAAAAATCAACACAACAGGATGAAAATGTGATCTCACAGTCATGCCTCTTCGTCTTCGTAACTATATTTCGGGCACTAATCCACAAATTCCCATCTCGACAAAAAGTATCCAGTCTTACAAAATAAAATCTTTAGTTTTTTCTAAGCGCTAATTAGAATGATAAAGGTTTGGCTGTAGGAGATATGAGATTTTGTGGATCAGCGACCAGGACCTAGGTATCGGTAACTAAAGGCGAATAAATAGTAAACAACAATCGCGTTATAAATAAATACATGAAATGGCGGCGGGTTGAAAATATGAGCGGGGCTACGATCCGAGGCTCCAATTTGTACTTTTATTCCGCATCCGAGGAGGTCTTTTCTTGGGTCATCTTCATCAGTCGCCAACATCTTTGCTACTCTCCTAGTCGTCATCAGGACCTACATCCCAGAAATTCTTATAAACAAGTATCACCAGTTTTTAGCTGCCAACACGAGAATCCGAGTTTGTTAAAGCTGACTCTTCTCACTTCCGAAAATGGCACTCTCTTTCTCCAACAACTGTCTGCTCACTTTCTGAAAATCTTGTGCTCATCTCTCCTGCCCTCCTCTTGAAAAAAACGATAGGAACGACAACCGTGCTCTTGACTAAAGCAATGGTCTCTTGTCAATGACTACCCACGTTTCTGAGTGGCCCAATAGTTGTGCCATCCGCAGCCAAACCCGCCGCGCAGTCTTCGTTGAGAGTCCTCTTCAGCAGACAAACTTCAAACGGATCCGGCGTCACAGTAATGCCCACATTTCCCCTGAGACTTGGTAACGAGGCGCCTTCTGGTAGCCTAATATCAAAGGTGTGAAGGAGAGAGCTGAAGAACAGAAAGAGCTCCATCCTTGCCAAGACATCTCCCAAGCACATACGCCTTCCAACTCCGAAGGGCATGAAGTACTCTGGTTTGCACACCTTTCCTTCCGCAGACAGGAAACGTTCCGGCCGGAAATTGGCTGGTTCTTGCCACAGCTCCGGGTCCATGTGCACCGCATGGAGAAGCGGAACCACGTGCGCACCCGTAGGTATCGTGAAGCCGTTCAAGGTCACGTCTCTGTAAACATAAAAGAGAAAAACAAGGTTAGACTTCTGAGAAATGAGCATCAGCTTCTTGGGAAAGCTACTCTAAGAAGACTTCCAAGGAGCTACTTGGAAGATCACAGATAAACCTGTTCTCGTATTTACACACCGATCACGAACCAAAATTGGACGTACGCCTAATCGCAAGAACAAAACATCGCGAGATCGAATATCGTAAGGATAACAACTGGATCAACGATTTTTTTTTAGTGCGCATCTTATCTGCAAATCGTGACAATTTGGAATTTTACGCGGTCAAGTTACGTGCTCGGATTGCGATAAGAGGATTTAGAAGGGGGGAAGGGGAAAAAATTGCGTCTAATAAATATTCAAGAGGTATAGTTTGGCGCCCACGATTAGGTCGAGTTGACAGAGCGACTTTTTTCCCGCGCACGTGCTACCGTCACGCTCTTTCTCGCACGATTCCACGGCGAAAAGAAGAGGTGAAAACCGCTTTGCAAGGCACGCAGTTTCTAATGGTCCCGATTCTCTCTCTCTCTCTCTCTCTTTCTATAAATAAATATATATATGTATATATATAATATATACATACATACATATACACGTATTCTGCCAACGCTGATCGACGAATAGCGCGTGTGTACCAGTTTGAGGTAAAACGTTTCTTTGTTACGAGGGGAAGGAGGTGTCATCGACCTCGAAATCGAAGGTGAGCTCGGCCCGAAAAGCGGCGGTGCCAACATTGCTTTCACTTTTGCTGGCCGAATACCGTTGACCGTTCACACGAGACCCGATCATTACGATCCTACCCAGACGAAAATGCAAGAGAATTTCAATTTGGTCCGATTTAGCTACAACAAAAGAGACAACTCACCGAGTGGCAGCGTGTGTTGTTCCCATGGGGACGATGCTGGACCTCCTCAAAATTTCGAGGATTGTGGCTTCTGTGAGTGGAAGATAGGGCAGGTCTTCAAGGGTTGGCATCCTCGACCTTCCAACGACCTGGTCCAGCTCCTCCTGCACTGCGAGTGCTGCCTCTGGGTGGTGCAACATCAGAACCACAGCCCACTCCAAAGTTGTCTTGACCGTCTCCATCCCAGCTGTAAAGAGATCTCCCAAGATCTGTTGCAACTGGCGATCTGCGTGGGAAAAAAGTCATTCATTACCCAATTCGAAACACGAGACACAAAGTTGAAAACTTGAAAGTCCAAAGGTGGTAACGAGAGTTTTGAATATATTTGCATTCACATAAACAATTGTATTTAATTTATCAGAAAAAAACAGCAGTTTAAAAACACGCTTATGGAAGAAAAGGTCAAATAGTGCAGTTAAACATTTCCTACTTGAATTAATTAGTTGAGGATAAATCTAGAATTAATCAATTAGCGATAATCGACAAGAATAATTTGCTTCCTGGGATTGTATTCTAGACACTTTTCCAATGCCATAAATCACCCGAGACATTAAACACACCCACTGAAGAGGTGACAACATCGTTTTCTGACATCACCTTACCACCTTATTTTCAAGTTTCCCTCTCAGAATGAAAATGGAACAAAGCGTAAAAAAAGCATACCTTGATTTTTGCCTTGGAAGAGTTCGCGTCCTTCAGCCTTTGCTTTCTCAATCTCCAAAAGATAGGCGTCGACAAGATCTCTGATATTTTCAGCGTCAAAGGTTTTTCGGTGTTGCTCGACATTGTCTTGGAAATAGTCGGCCATTTCACCTCGATTTTGGTCGAGTTTGTTCATCACGTACTTTAGGCCGGGTAGATATTTCAGCATGGGGAGAAAATTGACGTAGACGACTCTTCCAAAAAGCCTGAAGCCTTCCTCAGTCAGAGACATAAATTTCTTGTATCTCGTGTCTCCATGGTGGAAACGAACCCCCATTGTAATCGAACAGATGACATTGCTGATGGCCATGCTCAGAGAGTAGGACATGTTTGTGGGCGCGCCACTTTTCAGTGTCAACCCTCTGATGAAAGAGTCCACCTCTTGCTACAACAATCAAATACGCATTGATAAGAAACCTATCTCAAATCGGATTGATATGATAATTTGATATCAAATAAATGAATTTTTAGGTTTCTGCACGTTTCATGACGGGTGATAATCTTTATGATCGATATTTGGTGTCTCTAATTAGGATAATGTGGGGTCAATGATTGGAATATTATAATCGAGGAAGAGATTACCTACCATGATTTTAGACTCCATGATTTTCTTCCCTGCGCCCATATATGTCATTCCCATGCTTCGAAGTTTTTCATGGAGGAATTTTCTTTGGTCCTTCCACAAGGCACCTTCAGTATTTATAATTCCTGTAACAATCAGGACACTCAAATTAGGGAAAGGTTTTTTTTTCGGGAATTATGTAAGTATCACTTGGGAATGCTGATGGTTCAGGTTTAATTAAAATTCCGAAAGACACTGATTTTTCATATATAAATTTGATAAAACTGTTGCTTTTTTTTAATTTGGCCACTTCTTTATCCAAATCATCTCTTTAATTTCTATCCATTTATCATTTCGTATCTTATATGTATCTTTTCGCGATAAATTAAAGAAGATGAAGCAAGACACGCGACAGTTAACCTCTCGACCCGACCATCAGTTTGCGCGCCCGATACTAATAAATATGCTCTAGTCTGACTTACCGTATCCACCGAGGATGTTGTTGAACTCTGTGTGCGGTCTGCCGGTAAACTCCTCTCGTCGGAAAGTCTCTCTTATTGCACGATAATCGCTGAGGACGACAACGAGATGAGTTCCAAGTTTGGCGCTAAACATGGAGCCATACTTTTTGGCCAATTCGGCGTAGTGAAGATGGACCGCCTTTCCCTTGAGAAAGGGGAGGTATCCAAGAATCGGCACCCCCCAAGGTCCTGGGGGCAGGGATCGTACCTGCTTCACCCACTGAAAAATCCGCACAACCGCCAACACACTGAGAAAGACCAGGAGGGTGGAAAGTGCATCAGTCTTGATGCCACCAACCTGCGACAACCACTGGAGCGCGCACCTTGCAAACATTTTGAACCCGGTTTTTTTTTTTTTCAAAAAAGTCCCAACCGATCCAGCTTAATAGTCTCTTCTTAAACTTGCCTCTACTCACAAGAAATTTGTCCAACTTCTCGCAATTTGTCAATAATGCTTATTGATAATTATTTCGTTTGGTTCACTGCGTAGCGCGCCGGTAATATCCAAGTGGCGCGACGCGATTGAAATGAGGTTCGCGTTCTGTCACAACTCGCCAAAATTCTCCTCCACTGCCGCGTGTGCGAGCCACGAGAGAATGGAGTGTACACTAACATACACCTTCTTGTCCTTGCCTGTCTTATATAGTGACTCATCAGCCTCTGACCCACGGCGAGTCCGTGGGGTGGGGTTTGGTGGTGGCGCTCGTTCACGATCAGTATCGCGGGGGTAGGAGAGGTTAGCGCGTGGGGTGCGAGGGCGGGCCCAGCCGCCACCGTCTCGTTGGCCGAGGTCCATGTGATTTGGTCCCGGTTCTGATCAAGTCAGATCAAGTGGGGGACTCTTCCTGGCGAGTGGGGCTGCCTGCTGATGATCAGCTAGCCACTGTCGCAGGGGCCCCATTGGGCCTCTGACGGTCTCCGGTGGCGGTATGCCCTCGTCACTCATTTCTCGCGCAGTTGCCTCTTCATTTACCTCTCACCACGTGGCTACTATCGCGTGCAATTTTTTGTGTTTTTATTTTTGTGTGCAGATTTGTCATTTTCCGGGTCCGTCAGGTGACTTCATTTGCAAGTTTTGTGTGGTGGTTGGCCTTTTGACAAGTTTGGGTACAAAATTTGGATGAAGGCACAATGAGCTTCACGAGAATGAATTTGATGACTAAAAATTCATGGGAGAGAGTTTGGGGAAATGTATTCGTATTGTTTGTCATGACACTGTTGAGCAAGGTAAGCAAAATTAGTTTATTTGTAGAGAGTGGTTAACAGTTTTCATGCAAATTGTTCAACAGTGTCATACAGCGTTTCTTTACGTAAGAGGATGTAGTAACGAGTGTCTTATTACTGATTCATTCAGATTGTGACCACCACACAACCTAGTATTTTTAAATTTTGATTTTCATAAAAACATTTTAGTTTATCTTTCCTTTTTGGCAAAAATCGGGTTTTCATTTCCAGCATATGATTACTTTTTAGCTGATTTACAAGTAATATAAAAGAGGCGACATGATCTATCTAATACTGACATTCATCATGGTGTCATCCATATTCAATATTTGCAATATTCTCTCTCCTCAATATTCGCTCTCTTTCAATTTTAATATTCTCCATATCAAGAAATTTCCAAAAATGTTTGCACACATAACTACTGAGCAGGTAGGATTGACAAGTAGTGTCATCATTATTTCATTCTCAAGGAAAGACTATCACTAGAGTGTAAATTCCGATGAATGAAGATTTATTTTCAGCAAATGAGACGTTATATGAGACCGTTTCTCATCGCAGCATTCATTCATGGATTATTTTTGCTTACCAAAGACCTCTGCAGGTGCACTTGTTCCCACTATGAAGAGTAGGTTACCGACCTACGTTCGATCTCTCGATCCATATCCATATGAATTGTATTGAAGGGAGCAATTTGCAGTACTTTCCAACATCTGCACATTTTCTACTGCCATTTTCCCTCGCACATAAATAACAGCAAGGACGACTTTCCAAGAACTGGAAACCGACTTTAGCTCCTATATGTTTTAATCAAATAGAAAGAAGCATAGTTTAATGATGGAAAATATTTCCTTCCCATTATTAATAAAGATACATTTTTTCTATTGGAAAATGATGGACACTACCGGTCAGAATTGTGCATCCGACTGTTTTTGCTGATTGGTTATTAGGGCGTAGCGGAAAACATTTATTTCTTCATTCCTAGTTTCGATAGAGATGAAAACTTTCTTTTGGGAGTCGAAAACACTCAGCTAATATTTAATTTAAATCTTTTTTGTCACTGAACTGAAATATTTTCTTTAGTTATCTTGAACGACCTTGAAATATAAAAAAATCTGGAATGTATTTTTAATATATTGCTATAAGGAGGTTGAAATTATAGTAATTTTTATTGACATTTATTTAGAAGAATATATCTAAAAAAGCCGTATTGTTTTTTAGTTGATAAAATGAATTTTTTGTGAGAAATTTTTTAAAATTTTATTTTACCTAAGCGTCCTTGAAATTCAATGAGATTTTTAACATTTTTAACGATTTTTTCACTATACAGAGACAAATTTAAATTATATAATGAAAAAAAATGTCCACTTAATTCCGACACCACAAACGTTTTTTATCGTGTGAAATAAAAAGGAATATTCCAGTTTTGAGTCTTTTTTGTAAATCACAGGCAATACAAATTATCTTAATATCAGCCTTCTTCATATATATTATTGTTCAAATA
>CAKNXH010075263.1:0-11328 GCA_932178445.1 Andricus quercusramuli | reverse complement strand
TTCAATCAAATAGTATAGCGACCAGATGTTACGTGACACTCTTAATGTGGCTTGGGTTTGCCCTGATGCTACGGAGTGCCGCATGGCAGGGACGTCGCAAAGGTTTTGTAACAGGGACTCGAAAAATTTAATAGTTGAATTTTCAAGCCAAAGAGGCGATTTTTCAAGAAGATTTCTATATTTTCAACCCGAAGAGATGAGTTTTCGACAGAAAGTTCATTTGCAGACTGGAGAAATGAATTTTTAAACAAGAAATATGACTTTTTCAACATAAAAGATGAGTGTTCATTCCAAAAGAACGATTTTTCAAACATGTGGATGAATCTTCAACAAAATAGTAGAGCGACCAGATGTTACGTGACACTCTTAATGGGGCGTGGGTTAGCCCTGATGTATAGTGTCACATAGAAGGGGCGTCGTAAAGGTTTTGTAACAGGAACACTCCATTGATCAAAAAAGTTTTAAAATTTGACTCGAGAAATTTAATAGTTGAATTTTCAAGCCAAAAAGAAAAATTTTTCAGAAGATTTTTATATTTTCAGCCCGAAGAGATAGATTCTCGACAAAAAGTTAATTCGCAGAGAAGAGAAATGAATCTTCAAATAAAAAAGATGACCAAAAAGAATTAATTCTTACCAAGAAGATTAAGTTTTTACCAAGAGATGAATTTTTAACGAAGTATACGAGTTTTCAACTAGATGCGACCAGATGTTACGTGACACTCTTAACGGGGCGTGGGTTAGCCCTGAGTTTACAGAGTGCCAGGCGTCGCAAAAGTTTTGTAACAGGGACACTTCTCTGATCGAAAAATTGTGTTTGAATCGGTGTCGATACATAAAAGATCGATATTGTGGACTCAAAAAAATTTATTTGTTGAATTTTCAAGCCAAAAAGACGAATTTTCAACAAAATAGAAGAATTTTTAACCAAAAAGAATTATTTTTTACAAAGAATATTAATTTTTTACCAAAAAACAAATTTTCAAGAAAAAATATAAGAATTTTCAACCAAAAAGTTGAATTTTGAACTAAAAATGATAAGTTTTCAAATGGAATAGCTACATATTCAAGGATAAAAAAATATTTAATGAGAAAAAAACAATTTTTAACAGAATAATTTAATTTTCAAAAAAAAAGTTTTCATTTCGAATGAAATAGTTTGATTTTCTACCAAATTGTTGAATTTTTAAGCCAAAAAGACGGATTTTACACTAAAAAGCTTAATTTTTACCCGAAAAATATGAATTTTCAACAAAAAAAATATTTTACGTCTAAAAATTGGAATTTGCAACTAGAATGATGAACCTTCAACAATAAAAAAAATTAATTTTTTGTAATGTAGCCCAACTTTCAAACAACTGGTTGATTTTTCAATGAAAAAATTTAAAAACTTAAAAATGTATCTTTGGTGAAAGTTCATTCTTTTTTGTTGAAATTTTTTTTTTTCAAATTCAACAATTTTCTTATAACTCATCATTTTTGGTCACAAATTCAACTTTTTTGTTGAACATTCGCCTTTTTAAATAAAAATTTAATTCTTTTCGATTGAAAATTTCTCTTTTATGGTAGAAAAGTCATCTTTTTTATTGAAAATTAACTTTTTTGTTAAAATCGTTGAAAATTTGTCTATTTGGAATGGAAGTCCAGCTATTTAGTTTTGAATCCAATTATTTAGTTGGAAAACATTTTTTTTTCTTCAAAAATTGAATTATTTTATTTAAAATTTATCTTCCTTTGTTGAAAACGATCTATGTACCGAAAATTCAACTATTTGATTGAATAGTGAGTTGAATTTTTAACAAAAACGTTATTCATAAACGAAAAATTTAATAAAAATAAAATTTCAGCCCAAGAATACAATTTTTCTGTAAAATAGTTGAATTTTCAACTCGAAATTATGAATGTTTAATAGAAAAGTTAATTTTCAATTAAGCAGTTGCATTTTCAACAGAAAAAAGGTACTTTCAATCAAAAAAAATTTAGTTTTCTACCAAAACAGACGAATTTTCAAATAAAAAAGATCAATTTTCAATTAAACAGCTGTATTCTTATCTTAAAAAGATTAAATTTCTATTAAAACAGATGAATTTTTAGATTAAAAAGACGAAAATTAGGAAAAGAGTGAAATTTTCAAAAAAGAATGAATTTTCTACCAAAATAGTTGAATTTTGAACGACAAAGATGAATTTTCAAGAAAACAGCTTAGTTTTCAACCAAATAATAAAATTTGTTAATACAAATTATGCAAGGAAAATAAATAAAAATTATATTTGTTCATATTCAATGACCAGAATCCGAATCTTGTAACATTTTTAGTGTAGAATCTTTTATAAATGGTATCAAAAAATTACAAACAAAAATTTTCAATTTTTCTTTTCTCTGATTTCCATGTTCACCCTGACCTACAGCTACTCTGTTTTATATATATATATAAATTAAAAAATTGCGCAAGGAAAAAGAATAAATTTGAAATTTTGATATTTTAATTTTCGTTTCCTTAATTTGTTAAAAAATTATGAACTTTGGCAATATAATGATTTTTATTCATTAATGTCAATTTTTCTTTAAACATTCTAATTCCCAGTGGAAAAAAATAGCACAACCTAAAAGTTTTGTAAATTTTAAGTCGCCTGCGAAACTTTACGATTGTAATTAAAATTGTGACAAAAAAAAAATAATCACAAGTGAAAAGCGCTAAAATTCATAATATTTTCATTAATTAATTAGAAAATTTGAAAGTTTTAGCATAGCTCAAGAGTTTTTGAAAAGCAAAAATGTTTGTCAATTCGTTTTCTATTATTTAGATTTCATTTTCAACATTCCAAATTTAATGCATAAAAACCTTGAATTAATTAAAAGCAAATCAGGTTTTAACAACAATGATTGCAAAATTTTCGAGATGTATCGTTACACCACTTTTTTCAGAAAGGACATAATCCTTGCGAAGCGTAACTCGTTTGCATCTATGCCAATTTTATTCATCAGTCCATCAAGTTATCGTTAGATAAGGCTCTCAAGAGAAGCGATTTGGATCTCCTTTTTGTTACGTAAATATCCTCAAAAATATATTCATGAAATTTCTTTCTAAAATTAAATTTTGTCACGTTTGCGATTACGTTTCCACTAGTGCAATCAGTATTCGTTCTTGCAAAGAACGTACAAACCAGACGTGGCAAGGAATTAAAGATAAATAAAAGTGCTATATATATAATAAAAAAATGATATGAAAATATATTTTTTCTATTTCTTCACTATCATATTCCCTTTATTCAATCACTCACAATGATACACAAAAATTTTTGTAACTACTGCATATGCATCGCCGAATACAAGAATCATCTTGAAGGCCAAACTTTTTTCTCGGCACGTGCGAATCAACTTCTGAGCAATATAATAAAATAAAAAAAGTGCAGCGTCTAGTCTTAGTCTATTTCTTTTTATTGCATTTTTTTTCAACAGTTCAAAGTTTTCTTTATGCGTCGAGATGAAGTCACAGTCTACGCAACAATATCCAAAAATCCATTCAGTCTTCTCTTCAAGTGTCCTTGATAATTTTAGTTCTGCACTTTTTCTGCGTATTTTATTTTATTTAATCTCAGTTGAGTTAAATACTCGGTGGTTGTATAAGATACTAGAATGCGGAAGAATGTGTTTCATCTGAATTAAATGAAAAAAAGAAGTCTCTCTTAATATTGTAATTATCATTTCTGTTATACTGTTTAAGAAAGTCTTACAAAAAATTTGGTAACACTTCAAAATTGATGTCAGCAATACTGTAAGGTAGTCAAAAACTTGTTCAATTTTCACAGGCCATTACGAGAAGATTTACAGTTATCGAAAATCGACTTTCGAAATTCGATTTTTACGATATAGCGCGCCTCGAACTACAGTAATTATCAGCCTGCGGCAAAGAAAAAACTACTCGGTCAAAGATTACTACATCGCACTGAAGGTTCTGATTTGAAGAACTTTGTCTTCGAACTCCAAATCGAAATTAGAAAAACTCAGAAGCGATTCTTTGACCTTTTGCTGGAACGAGTCACTCGGAATGCGCCCAGACTGCCCCTTTTTATTTTTCCTTTTTTTCCCCCAAGTCCATTTCATCCACCACTGTCAGTGATAAGTTGCTTCGCCCTCATTTTTCACCTCCTACTCGAATTAAGAAGATGAATACTAGTGCAAAAACGAACAAAACTAATCCTGAGAAGAAAGCAATCGCTCATGGTTTTAGAAGAAATTCTTTTTTTACAACAAGGTGAAAGATGCTTTGGATGGAAAAGACTTTTGAAATAAAAGACTTTTGAAAGAAAAGACCATTGCTTTGAAAACAGACTTTTTATTTTTTGTATAAAAAAAGGTATTAAATTACGCTAAAACACAAATGAATCACGGGCGACGGATGAATAGTTGAACACAGCGAACATTGTCGGACGCTCTATACGTATATACATTATACATATAATCATCAATCAGAATAATAATAATAATAACATTAATCGCACAAGCGCACCGTGAATTGTGCACACACTAACACACACAAACACATGCAGATCAGCACTCATAGTCACACAAATACCTAAAACATCGCGGACTAGAAAATCCAAACAAAGGTTCCAGCCGGAACATTGTAGACGAAAGTGTCCGGCAATATCCTTGACTCGCACAATCATCGTTCGTCGATCAATATAAATTAATTATCTACAGCACTCAATTACACATTCACACATGCTAAATAACAATATGGACTCGGCGCTCACGTAAAATATGTACAGTGAATGAATGAAAAAGGAACTCTACAATGCAAGCGTCTTTCGGCGCTCTCCTCTACATACTCGTCGAATGAAAAATCAACACAACAGGATGAAAATGTGATCTCACAGTCATGCCTCTTCGTCTTCGTAACTATATTTCGGGCACTAATCCACAAATTCCCATCTCGACAAAAAGTATCCAGTCTTACAAAATAAAATCTTTAGTTTTTTCTAAGCGCTAATTAGAATGATAAAGGTTTGGCTGTAGGAGATATGAGATTTTGTGGATCAGCGACCAGGACCTAGGTATCGGTAACTAAAGGCGAATAAATAGTAAACAACAATCGCGTTATAAATAAATACATGAAATGGCGGCGGGTTGAAAATATGAGCGGGGCTACGATCCGAGGCTCCAATTTGTACTTTTATTCCGCATCCGAGGAGGTCTTTTCTTGGGTCATCTTCATCAGTCGCCAACATCTTTGCTACTCTCCTAGTCGTCATCAGGACCTACATCCCAGAAATTCTTATAAACAAGTATCACCAGTTTTTAGCTGCCAACACGAGAATCCGAGTTTGTTAAAGCTGACTCTTCTCACTTCCGAAAATGGCACTCTCTTTCTCCAACAACTGTCTGCTCACTTTCTGAAAATCTTGTGCTCATCTCTCCTGCCCTCCTCTTGAAAAAAACGATAGGAACGACAACCGTGCTCTTGACTAAAGCAATGGTCTCTTGTCAATGACTACCCACGTTTCTGAGTGGCCCAATAGTTGTGCCATCCGCAGCCAAACCCGCCGCGCAGTCTTCGTTGAGAGTCCTCTTCAGCAGACAAACTTCAAACGGATCCGGCGTCACAGTAATGCCCACATTTCCCCTGAGACTTGGTAACGAGGCGCCTTCTGGTAGCCTAATATCAAAGGTGTGAAGGAGAGAGCTGAAGAACAGAAAGAGCTCCATCCTTGCCAAGACATCTCCCAAGCACATACGCCTTCCAACTCCGAAGGGCATGAAGTACTCTGGTTTGCACACCTTTCCTTCCGCAGACAGGAAACGTTCCGGCCGGAAATTGGCTGGTTCTTGCCACAGCTCCGGGTCCATGTGCACCGCATGGAGAAGCGGAACCACGTGCGCACCCGTAGGTATCGTGAAGCCGTTCAAGGTCACGTCTCTGTAAACATAAAAGAGAAAAACAAGGTTAGACTTCTGAGAAATGAGCATCAGCTTCTTGGGAAAGCTACTCTAAGAAGACTTCCAAGGAGCTACTTGGAAGATCACAGATAAACCTGTTCTCGTATTTACACACCGATCACGAACCAAAATTGGACGTACGCCTAATCGCAAGAACAAAACATCGCGAGATCGAATATCGTAAGGATAACAACTGGATCAACGATTTTTTTTTAGTGCGCATCTTATCTGCAAATCGTGACAATTTGGAATTTTACGCGGTCAAGTTACGTGCTCGGATTGCGATAAGAGGATTTAGAAGGGGGGAAGGGGAAAAAATTGCGTCTAATAAATATTCAAGAGGTATAGTTTGGCGCCCACGATTAGGTCGAGTTGACAGAGCGACTTTTTTCCCGCGCACGTGCTACCGTCACGCTCTTTCTCGCACGATTCCACGGCGAAAAGAAGAGGTGAAAACCGCTTTGCAAGGCACGCAGTTTCTAATGGTCCCGATTCTCTCTCTCTCTCTCTCTCTTTCTATAAATAAATATATATATGTATATATATAATATATACATACATACATATACACGTATTCTGCCAACGCTGATCGACGAATAGCGCGTGTGTACCAGTTTGAGGTAAAACGTTTCTTTGTTACGAGGGGAAGGAGGTGTCATCGACCTCGAAATCGAAGGTGAGCTCGGCCCGAAAAGCGGCGGTGCCAACATTGCTTTCACTTTTGCTGGCCGAATACCGTTGACCGTTCACACGAGACCCGATCATTACGATCCTACCCAGACGAAAATGCAAGAGAATTTCAATTTGGTCCGATTTAGCTACAACAAAAGAGACAACTCACCGAGTGGCAGCGTGTGTTGTTCCCATGGGGACGATGCTGGACCTCCTCAAAATTTCGAGGATTGTGGCTTCTGTGAGTGGAAGATAGGGCAGGTCTTCAAGGGTTGGCATCCTCGACCTTCCAACGACCTGGTCCAGCTCCTCCTGCACTGCGAGTGCTGCCTCTGGGTGGTGCAACATCAGAACCACAGCCCACTCCAAAGTTGTCTTGACCGTCTCCATCCCAGCTGTAAAGAGATCTCCCAAGATCTGTTGCAACTGGCGATCTGCGTGGGAAAAAAGTCATTCATTACCCAATTCGAAACACGAGACACAAAGTTGAAAACTTGAAAGTCCAAAGGTGGTAACGAGAGTTTTGAATATATTTGCATTCACATAAACAATTGTATTTAATTTATCAGAAAAAAACAGCAGTTTAAAAACACGCTTATGGAAGAAAAGGTCAAATAGTGCAGTTAAACATTTCCTACTTGAATTAATTAGTTGAGGATAAATCTAGAATTAATCAATTAGCGATAATCGACAAGAATAATTTGCTTCCTGGGATTGTATTCTAGACACTTTTCCAATGCCATAAATCACCCGAGACATTAAACACACCCACTGAAGAGGTGACAACATCGTTTTCTGACATCACCTTACCACCTTATTTTCAAGTTTCCCTCTCAGAATGAAAATGGAACAAAGCGTAAAAAAAGCATACCTTGATTTTTGCCTTGGAAGAGTTCGCGTCCTTCAGCCTTTGCTTTCTCAATCTCCAAAAGATAGGCGTCGACAAGATCTCTGATATTTTCAGCGTCAAAGGTTTTTCGGTGTTGCTCGACATTGTCTTGGAAATAGTCGGCCATTTCACCTCGATTTTGGTCGAGTTTGTTCATCACGTACTTTAGGCCGGGTAGATATTTCAGCATGGGGAGAAAATTGACGTAGACGACTCTTCCAAAAAGCCTGAAGCCTTCCTCAGTCAGAGACATAAATTTCTTGTATCTCGTGTCTCCATGGTGGAAACGAACCCCCATTGTAATCGAACAGATGACATTGCTGATGGCCATGCTCAGAGAGTAGGACATGTTTGTGGGCGCGCCACTTTTCAGTGTCAACCCTCTGATGAAAGAGTCCACCTCTTGCTACAACAATCAAATACGCATTGATAAGAAACCTATCTCAAATCGGATTGATATGATAATTTGATATCAAATAAATGAATTTTTAGGTTTCTGCACGTTTCATGACGGGTGATAATCTTTATGATCGATATTTGGTGTCTCTAATTAGGATAATGTGGGGTCAATGATTGGAATATTATAATCGAGGAAGAGATTACCTACCATGATTTTAGACTCCATGATTTTCTTCCCTGCGCCCATATATGTCATTCCCATGCTTCGAAGTTTTTCATGGAGGAATTTTCTTTGGTCCTTCCACAAGGCACCTTCAGTATTTATAATTCCTGTAACAATCAGGACACTCAAATTAGGGAAAGGGTTTTTTTTTCGGGAATTATGTAAGTATCACTTGGGAATGCTGATGGTTCAGGTTTAATTAAAATTCCGAAAGACACTGATTTTTCATCTATAAATTTGATAAAACTCTTGCTCTTTTTGAATTTAGCCACTTCTTTATCCAAATCATCTCTTTAATTTCTATCCATTTATCATTTCGTATCGTATATGCATCATTTCGCGATAAATTAAAGAAGATGAAGCAAGACACGCGACAGTTTAACCTCTCGACCCGACCATCAGTTTGCGCGCCCGATACTAATAAATATGCTCTAGTCTGACTTACCGTATCCACCGAGGATGTTGTTGAACTCTGTGTGCGGTCTGCCGGTAAACTCCTCTCGTCGGAAAGTCTCTCTTATTGCACGATAATCGCTGAGGACGACAACGAGATGAGTTCCAAGTTTGGCGCTAAACATGGAGCCATACTTTTTGGCCAATTCGGCGTAGTGAAGATGGACCGCCTTTCCCTTGAGAAAGGGGAGGTATCCAAGAATCGGCACCCCCCAAGGTCCTGGGGGCAGGGATCGTACCTGCTTCACCCACTGAAAAATCCGCACAACCGCCAACACACTGAGAAAGACCAGGAGGGTGGAAAGTGCATCAGTCTTGATGCCACCAACCTGCGACAACCACTGGAGCGCGCACCTTGCAAACATTTTGAACCCGGTTTTTTTTTTTTCAAAAAAGTCCCAACCGATCCAGCTTAATAGTCTCTTCTTAAACTTGCCTCTACTCACAAGAAATTTGTCCAACTTCTCGCAATTTGTCAATAATGCTTATTGATAATTATTTCGTTTGGTTCACTGCGTAGCGCGCCGGTAATATCCAAGTGGCGCGACGCGATTGAAATGAGGTTCGCGTTCTGTCACAACTCGCCAAAATTCTCCTCCACTGCCGCGTGTGCGAGCCACGAGAGAATGGAGTGTACACTAACATACACCTTCTTGTCCTTGCCTGTCTTATATAGTGACTCATCAGCCTCTGACCCACGGCGAGTCCGTGGGGTGGGGTTTGGTGGTGGCGCTCGTTCACGATCAGTATCGCGGGGGTAGGAGAGGTTAGCGCGTGGGGTGCGAGGGCGGGCCCAGCCGCCACCGTCTCGTTGGCCGAGGTCCATGTGATTTGGTCCCGGTTCTGATCAAGTCAGATCAAGTGGGGGACTCTTCCTGGCGAGTGGGGCTGCCTGCTGATGATCAGCTAGCCACTGTCGCAGGGGCCCCATTGGGCCTCTGACGGTCTCCGGTGGCGGTATGCCCTCGTCACTCATTTCTCGCGCAGTTGCCTCTTCATTTACCTCTCACCACGTGGCTACTATCGCGTGCAATTTTTTGTGTTTTTATTTTTGTGTGCAGATTTGTCATTTTCCGGGTCCGTCAGGTGACTTCATTTGCAAGTTTTGTGTGGTGGTTGGCCTTTTGACAAGTTTGGGTACAAAATTTGGATGAAGGCACAATGAGCTTCACGAGAATGAATTTGATGACTAAAAATTCATGGGAGAGAGTTTGGGGAAATGTATTCGTATTGTTTGTCATGACACTGTTGAGCAAGGTAAGCAAAATTAGTTTATTTGTAGAGAGTGGTTAACAGTTTTCATGCAAATTGTTCAACAGTGTCATACAGCGTTTCTTTACGTAAGAGGATGTAGTAACGAGTGTCTTATTACTGATTCATTCAGATTGTGACCACCACACAACCTAGTATTTTTAAATTTTGATTTTCATAAAAACATTTTAGTTTATCTTTCCTTTTTGGCAAAAATCGGGTTTTCATTTCCAGCATATGATTACTTTTTAGCTGATTTACAAGTAATATAAAAGAGGCGACATGATCTATCTAATACTGACATTCATCATGGTGTCATCCATATTCAATATTTGCAATATTCTCTCTCCTCAATATTCGCTCTCTTTCAATTTTAATATTCTCCATATCAAGAAATTTCCAAAAATGTTTGCACACATAACTACTGAGCAGGTAGGATTGACAAGTAGTGTCATCATTATTTCATTCTCAAGGAAAGACTATCACTAGAGTGTAAATTCCGATGAATGAAGATTTATTTTCAGCAAATGAGACGTTATATGAGACCGTTTCTCATCGCAGCATTCATTCATGGATTATTTTTGCTTACCAAAGACCTCTGCAGGTGCACTTGTTCCCACTATGAAGAGTAGGTTACCGACCTACGTTCGATCTCTCGATCCATATCCATATGAATTGTATTGAAGGGAGCAATTTGCAGTACTTTCCAACATCTGCACATTTTCTACTGCCATTTTCCCTCGCACATAAATAACAGCAAGGACGACTTTCCAAGAACTGGAAACCGACTTTAGCTCCTATATGTTTTAATCAAATAGAAAGAAGCATAGTTTAATGATGGAAAATATTTCCTTCCCATTATTAATAAAGATACATTTTTTCTATTGGAAAATGATGGACACTACCGGTCAGAATTGTGCATCCGACTGTTTTTGCTGATTGGTTATTAGGGCGTAGCGGAAAACATTTATTTCTTCATTCCTAGTTTCGATAGAGATGAAAACTTTCTTTTGGGAGTCGAAAACACTCAGCTAATATTTAATTTAAATCTTTTTTGTCACTGAACTGAAATATTTTCTTTAGTTATCTTGAACGACCTTGAAATATAAAAAAATCGGGAATGTATTTTTAATATATTGCAATAAGGAGGTTGAAATTATAGTAATTTTTATTGACATTTATTTAGAAGAATATATCTAAAAAAGCCGTATTGTTTTTTAGTTGATAAAATGAATGTTTTGTGAGAAATTTTTTTAAATGTTATTTTACCCAAGCGTCCTTGAAATTCAAAGAGATTTTTTAAATTTTTAACGGTTTTTTCACTATACAGAGACAAATTTAAATTATATAATGAAAAAATGTCCACTTAATTCCGACACCACAAACGTTTTTTATCGTGTGAAATAAAAAGGAATATTCCAGTTTTGAGTCTTTTTTGTAAATCACAGGCAATAAAAATTATCTTAATATCAGCCTTCTTCATATATATTATTGTTCAAATA
>CAKNXH010075259.1:0-15009 GCA_932178445.1 Andricus quercusramuli | reverse complement strand
TAAAAATTTTTTTAAATAATTGGTGTTTCTTAGTATAAAATTAATCTGTTTTGATTGAGGATTCGAGTAGTTTGTTGAAAATACATCTTTCTGGTTGAAGTCAACTGTTTTTCACTGAAAAATCAAAAATTTTTTAATGAAAAGTCAATAAATTGGTTTAAAATTGAACAATTCTGAAAAAAACATATTCTTGGATGAAGATTCATCATTTTGGATTAAAATTCGATTATTTGGTCGCAAATTAACATTTTTGTTAAAAATTCATCTGTTTTATGTAAAATTCTTTTTTTTTTTTATAGTCGAAAATTCAACGGCTTTGGTAGAAAATTAAACTATGAAATTTTTTTGGTAAAAAAACAACTATTTCGTTTAGAGGTCAACTATTTGGTGAAAAATACGTTTTTTTTGGTTGAAGATTCATCGGTTTAGTCGAAAATTTGACTATTTGATCGTAAATGAACTTTTTTTTTCATTCATCTTTTTGTTTTAAAAACTCAACAATTTAGTAGACAATTTTTTAATTTGCTTAAAAATTAACTTTTCCGCTGGAAATTCACACTTTCAATTGGAAATTCTACTACTTTCATACAAAATTAAACTATGTGGTAAAAAATTAATTTTTGTATCTGAAAATGTGGCATTCTTGATTGATAATTTGCATTTTATATCAAAAAATCTTTTCTAGTTGAAAATTTATATATTTTGTTGAAAATTTGCCTTTTTTGAAAGAAAAAATCTTCCTGTTTGAAAATTTACCTTTTATATAAAAAAATCTTTTCTAGTTTGAAATTTATATATTTTGTTAAAAATTTGGCTTTCTTTGAAGACAATTAATCTTCTTTGTTGGAAATTCATCCTTTTTAGTTCAAAATGCAAGTGCTTGGTTGAAAATTCATCTGTTTCGATGAAGGAATTTACTTTTTTATTCAAAATTAATCTTTTTCGGTTAAATTCAACTGTTTTTTCAAACAAATTAGAAAATTTTCCGATTGAAATATTAACTATTACATGCTTCGTTGAAAATTCATATTTCTTGATTGAAAATTCAAGTACATGATTTAAAGTTGAAATAATTTATGAAAAAATTAAAATTTTTTGGTTGAAGATTCATCATTTAAGTTGAGAATTCAACTATTTGGTTGTAAATGATTTTTTGGTTGATAATTCATATTTTTTGGTTGAAAATTCTACTATTTGGTGAAAAAATTAGACAATTTGGTTAAAAATTGAACTGTTTGTTTGAAGATTTAACAATTATGTTGGAAATACGTTTTTTTTTGTTAACAAATAATCTTTTATCTTAAAATTCAACTAATTCATTTTTGGTGGAAAATTGTTAATTTTTAATTCGAAAATACAACTATTAGGTAGAAAATTCATCTATTTTGTTGAAAATTCTTCTATCTGGCTTGAAAATTATGCTTGTTTAAAATTCTTCATTTTATTTGTGGATTCGACAATTTTATTAAAAATTAATCTTTTTAGTAGAATTCAGCTGATTGAAAATTCAATTTTTTGTTTAAAATTTGTATTTTTTAGTTGAAAATTCAACTATCTCGTTCAAAATTGATATTTATTGATTGAAAATTAGCTTTCTTGTTGAGAATGTTCATTTTCTAATTTGAAAGTCAACTATTTTTAAAGACATTTGACTTTTTTCATTGAATTAAACTACTTGATAATTCGTTTCATTAAGCGTCATTTTTTTAACAGGAAATTAAGATTGCATTTTTGGTTGAGAATTTAACTTCTTTGGATAAAAATTTAATCATTTGGTTATTTGTTGCAAATTTTTCTTTTGGTTAAAAATTAATTTTTTTGTTTGAAAATTTAGGTATTTAGTAAAGAATTTACATGTTTCCTTCAAAATTTTAATTTGTTATTGTTGAAAATGCAAGTATTTGGTTAGATCCATCTTTTTTTTACGAAAATACAACTGTTTTGTTGAAATGCTTCGAAATTCAACTGCCTTTCAAAAATTTGTCCTTTTGACAATAAAATTAAAATTCTAAATTGTTGCGCCTCCTTCCTCTCTTTATTTAGAATGTCAAGTAATCCGTGGACGCTCCCTTTGAAAATTTATTGTGCTTGGACATAATACTGACCAATTTATCACCAAGTCGTTTAAAACTCGACCCTTTCTTGCAAGAAGGATTCTTGATGAAAATGAAAAGTGCATTGCAGCAAGACACTAATTTCATTGTCCGGAGGCTTCGCGAAGATAAATTCACGGTTCCGAATTCACGGTTTGAAATTTTTAACGAGATGACAAATGACTCGCGACTATGGGGATTCCTAATGGGACACTACAGTCCACACCATCTGCGCTCCGGGGCAGTTACTGCAGGAAGCGAAAAGTGGCCCACCAAAGCGAACAAAATTGATAATGCTGCCGGACGTAAACGATTATCCAAGGCCCTGCCCTGGTGCTCTTTTTATCTCAGCTTTACTTATTACTTTTTGCACAGTCACGGGGCGATATCTCAGGGACAATTCGCCCGAGAGGGACGTCCTCGATCGATTTGAGCCTCCATATTTCGTTAAGTTCGACCACAAAAATGCATCCGAGTCTCCTCTCGAAAACCGGTTTCATGAAACGACGTAATGGCCCTCAGAGGGTGAACTCCAACTTTCATCAATTTAAATGTCTTTCGCGAGTACATCTAGGAGCTTAAATGTGGATAAATTGAATGAACCGATAAAGTCGTAGATTATTATGGCTAGTGAAAATATTCATTTATTTTGCCTGGACATTTGGCCAGCGGAGAGGAAAACTGCAGGAATCCTCTAACTCGAAATGGCTTAGCATCTGCGTCTTGTCCAAGTCAAGGTTCACTGCGCAGCTAATGCCGTCGGTTCTGAGAACCATGAAACATTGACTTTTTATTATCATTCCTAATTAGGAGTTACTTCTAACATTTTGATTCGACTATGGATCGCAAAAAATAATATATTTTAGTTTTATATAGAAAAAAAATCGAATTACACCCAAATCCCGATTGAAGAACGATTTCGGGGCTGCCTTGATCCTCAATCGAGGGTCAACGGCGTGGTAGAGTAGAACAGGGAGAGACAGCCAGTTGGGCGAGGCAGCCATTGGGGCGAGGCAGCCAGTGGGGCGAGGCAGCCTATTTCTTCTTATTCCCACAGCGGTAATTGAAATCGCGCGTCTTTGTAATGTAAGGTCGGTTAGGTTAGTCCGCTGTACTTGCCAAAAGTCATTTGTTTGTTTATAAAGTTACTTAATTTTTTTCTTGAAGCTAGATCACATGGATATCATTCACTAGGTATCGAACAGTTGTTATTGTTATTAATTGACAACGAATATTGTGAGAAATTGAAAAATTCGATTTGAAAATTAATAATATAAAGTTAAGAATTCTTTGCAACATGATTTCGTAGGAAAAGATTTCTTCCAAGAAATTTCCAACAAAATAAATGTATTTCAAATTAAAAAAGGTAAGTTTTCAATTAAAAATCAAAAATGTCCTACCCATTTTCCAACAAAATATACGAATTTTCTTTTTCGTTTCTATTCGTTCGCATTTAAGCAAAAGAACAATAAAAGAGAAAATTTCTTAACAACAGGGCAAGAATGAAGAATTTTTTGAAAAAGCGGAAAAGAGAAGAATAGGAGAAAGAGTCTGTAATCTGAAATATTAAAGTGATTTTAAAATTGAAAAAATATAAATGAATGCGTAGAGCTCTCGAACATATTCTTCTTTCCCACTAGTTTGAAAACTTCCGTAGGATATCGTTCGCACTTTCGTATGCCGGTCACGAAACGTGCATTTCTGTGAAAAATGTTTCCGAAATTAGATTCTTAAATTCACTCGCAATGGAACATTTCCTTCTTACGTGATGCCATTTCGAATGATTTTTGACTCAACCCTCCCTATTGTGACAATTTTTGACATTTTGGTAGACCCCTCCTCAGAATGTTATGTGATACAGAAGCGTATCCTTCTCCTCCTTCTTCTCCTCATCCTCCTCATGCTCTCTCACACCCCTCATCCTCCTCCTCTTTCTCCTTATTCTTCTTCTCATCATCCTCCTTCTCATTCTCATCCCCTTCATCCTCCTCGCCCTCATCCTTTTCCTTACCCCCTCATCCTTCTCATCCTTCTCCTCCCTCTTCTAATTCTTTTTCTCCTCCTCCTCCTCATCCTCCTGCTTAACCTCCTCATCCTCCATCTCCTCCCTCTCCGAATTCTTCTTCTCATCCTTCTCCTCCTCATCCTCCTCTTAAACCTCCTCTTCCTCCTTCTCGTCCTTCTCCTCCTCCTCCCCATCCTCCCCCTCCCCATCCTCCTCCTCAATCGCCTCCTCCTCATCCTCCTCCTCATCCTCATCCTCCTCCTAATTTTGGAACCCAAATGTAAATAGAATTTTATATAGTCAATCAAACATTAAATAATAATAAATTGAAACAATTTGATACACTAGTGTGAGAATGCTTTTAATCAAATTCCTTACACATTCTTTTTTATTTGACAGAATCGTTTAGCACGTTTCTGAATGATGAATTTCAACAAAGTTTGCGAATTGAGTATTGAATGACACAACACTATCGTTGAATAATAATTTAATAAGTTTAAAAGTCTCATATTTGGACTTCGCACATCAAGAGACATTTTTTTTCTGTGCTTTGAAGAAACTTTCCCCTTTTTCGTTTCTTCTCTGAATTAATAGAATCCAACAAGAAAATCCAACTAATCTTAGTTAGAAGCTAATTCTTTTTTTTTAAGACCCTTATTGAATTTTGGGTTCAGAATTCATCTGTTTTATTAAACTTTTAAATATTTTATAAAAAAATTCATATTTTTCATTTGAAAATTTGAATAATTGGTTGAAAATTCATTTCTTTTGTAGCCTATTCATCTTTTTTGGTAAAAAATTAATCTCCTTGGTTGAAAGATCAACTTTATAGCTGAAAATTTAACTTTTCAACTCAAAATTCGTTTTTTCTGTTGACAATTAATTTTCTTTAGTAAATATGTAACTATTTCGGTTTGGGTTCAATTCAACTGTTTTTAATTCAAAATTTTGAAATGTTAATAATTCAAAATACTACATTTCAATTCAAAATTTGATTATTTTGTTGAAAATGCAACTATTTTCTTAAAAAGTCATTTTTTGTCAAAAATTTAACTGTTGGCTAGAAAGTGAAGCTACTTTCTTTAAAAATAATTTTTCCAACTATGTTATTGAAAATTTCTTTCATTTTTATTACAAATTATTTTTTAAACTGAAAACTCAACTATCCCATTTTTGACTGAATACTTATCTTTTTCAGTTTTAATTCAACTATTTGGTTGAAAATTCATTTTTTTATTTTAATATTCATGTACTTTGTTGAAAATTCATAAATTTTGTAGAAAACTCATCTCATCGGTTAAAAAATCAAGTTTTTCCTTGACAATTCAACTCTTTCGTTAAATGGTAAACTCTTTTCTTGAATTTTTTTTCTCCAGAGACTCATTATTTTAGCTGAAAATTTATCTCTTTGATTAGAAATGTATCCATTTTTCTACAAATTAATTTTTTTGGTTGATAATTAATTTTCTCCCCTAAAAATGTGATAATTTTATTTTTGGTTGAAAATTGGTATCTTAAATAGAAAATTGATCTCTTTTGTTTGAAAATTCATCTCTTTTGACAGAAATTTCATTTTTTTGGTCAACAATAAAATTTTTCGTTGAGAATAAATGTCTTTTTGGTGAAGAACTAACATATTTTGTTGAAAATTTGTCTTTTTTTTTGTAGAAAATCAACAAGTTGATTTAAAGCTGAATCGTTTTGTGACAAATGATTTTTTTCTGTAGGAGACTCATCATTTCAGTTGAAAATAAATATTTTTGTGTTGAAAATTCAACAAGTTGGTAGAAAATTGAAGTATTTTGTTCAAAATTAATTTTTCAGTTAAAAATTTAAAATGAAAAATATTGTTTTTTCAATTTTTTAAAAATATATGTGCTTTATTGATATGTCATCTATTTGGGCAGAAAATTAATTTGTTTTATTGAATCATTCTGGTTAAGGAGTCAGCTGTTATATTCCTTTGTCTATTGTAGTTGAAGAACACTAATTTTAAAATTCATTATTTTTTATTGAGGATTAGTTTTTTGATCCAAAAATTTAGCTACTCAATTTTTGGTAGAAAAGTTACCTTATTCAGCAGAAAATTCAACTATTTCGTTAAAAATGTATCTTTCTTCATTACAAATTAATTTTCTTGTTAGAATCTTTTTCAGCTTGAAAACTCAACTATTCTGTTGGATACTTGTGTATTCAATCAGAAAATGAATCTTGCTTGTTGAAAATTTGTCAATTTGGTTAACAATTTAATTATTTTGTTGAAAATTCGTCTTTTTGTTTAATTTAGATAATTGATGATTTATTCATTCATGTTGAAAATTAGTTTTCGTCAAGCTTACATAGTCAGCTATTTGGTTAAAAATGTAACTATTTTGTCGGAAGTTCGATTATTTTATAGAGAATTAAACTATTTTTTAAAGCCAAATATCTTTTGAAAATCCAACTGTTTTTTTTCATCCTTTTAGATTGAAAATCCATCTGGTCTCGTTTTCCAAAAACGCAGTGGGTGTTTTCTTAGATTGATTCGAAAAAACTTTGAAAGTTTCCCCTGAAAAAAATCCCCAATTATTAGGAATAAACAAAAATTGAACAAAAGTAATCTTCTGAAGTATCATATCCGTAATTCTATTTCGAAGAAGCAACATTGTAACTATATGAGTTCGAACTTCGAAGCTGATTGAGCGGAACGTCGATTCTTTTTGACCTTTTCTTTCAGGGAACTCTGGCTGGGTCAAAGTCAATGTCCTGAAGACTTTCGGTTATAGCTTCTACGATCGGAAGCCAATTTGTCAATCAGGATTAACCAGCAGAAAGAAGCTTCTACTTTGGGCAGTCAATTTTATCAGTTTTAGCAAAAGCCTGAGCCAAAGGGAACTTTCTCTTCAAAGCATAGTTGTGGGAGGTTTGAGTCTTTAGATGTCAGTAGCTCAAAAATAAAAATTTGAGAAATTAAATTCGGAATCAATAAAAATTGTGAATCTTTTTTCATGCCTGACATTCGAAAACTACCAAATTCTTGGATATTAGAAAAGATTATTAAAAAAACTGCATTTGGGTTTGGTCTCCAGTCAGGTCTCATGGGGAGGACCTCCTGGTTTAATCATGTGATTTGTTGAAAAATTCGTTCTTATTAATTTAAAGAGGATATTGGATGAACACTAAAATATTGGTATAATAGGTATTAAAAAAGATATTTTGGACATTGGAATTTTTGGAATGTTATCTGGCCTAGCATAGAACGTTTTTAGGATCTACTTAGTTTTTAGGATAATGCTTTTTGAGCTCATGAGGAGGACATCCTGGTTTAATCATGTGTTTTGATTTGTAGGATGATTTGTTCTTATTGCTCTGAAGAGGATATCGAATGGAGATCCAAATGTTGGTAAAATAGGTATTAAAAAAGGTATTTTGGATATTGGACTATTTGGAATGTTATTTGGCCTAGCATAGTTCGTTTTTAGAACGTTTTTAATTTGTATGATGATGTTTTTTGAGCTGATGGGGAGGACATTGTGGTTTAATCATGTGTTTTGATTCGTTGGAAAATTTGTTCTTATTGCTTTAAAAAGGATATTGAATGGACACCAAAATGTTAGTGAAATAGGTATTGAAGTAATTTGGAAATTTGACTATTTGGAATGTTATCTGCCCTAGAATAGGACGGTTTTAGGACGTTTATAATTTTTAGGATTTTTTTTTTTGAGCTCATGGAGATGACATCCTGGTTTAATCATGTGTTTTGATTTGTTCAATAATTTGTTCTTGTTGCTCTAAAGAGAATATCGAATGGACACTAAAATGCTGGTAAAATAGGTATTAAAAAAGGTATTTTAGACATTGAACTTTTTGGAATGTTATCTGGCAAACATAGGACGTTTTTAGGACGTTTTCAGTTATTAGGATGATGTTTTTCGAGCTCATGGGTAGGACATTCTGGTTTAATCCTGTGTTTGGATTTGTTGAAAAATTGTTTCTTATTGCTTTAAAAAGAATATTGAATGGACAAAAAATCTTGGTAAAATAGGTATCGAAGTAGTTTCAAAATTGTACTTTTTGGAATGTTATCTGGCCTAGCATAGGACGTTTTTAAGACGTTTCTAATTTTAAGGATGATTTCTCTTAGGCTCATGGGGCGGACATTCTGGTTTAATCAACTGTTTCGATTTGTTGAAAAATTTGTTCTTATTGCTCTGAACAGGATATTGAATGAACACCAAAATATTGGTAAAATACATATTAAAAAAGGTATTTTGGACATTGGACTTTTTGGAATGTTATCTATCTTAGAATAGGATGTTTTTAGGACAGTTTGAAGATGTCCTTTGAGCTCATGGGGAGGACATCCTGGTTTAATCATGTGTTTTGATTTGTTGAAAAATTCGTCTCATTGCTTTAAGAAGGATATTGAAAATTGGACTTTTTGGAATGTTATCAGGCCTAGCATAGGACGTTTTTAAGACGTTTTTAGATTTTAGGATGATGTTTTTTAAGCTCATGGGGAGGACATCCTGGTTTAATCATCTGTTCCGATTTGTTGAAAAATTTGTTCTTATTGCTCTAAAGAGGATATTGAATGCACACCAAAATATTGGTAAAATAGGTATTCAAAGTACTTTGGAAATCGGACTTTTTGGAATGTTATCTGACCTAGCATAGGACGTTTTTAAGACGTTTTTATTTTTCAGAATGATGTTTTTTAAGCTCATGGGGATGACATTCTGGTTTAATCATCTGTTCCGATTCGTTCAAAAATTCGTTCTTATTGCTCTAAAGAGGATATTGAATGCACACCAAAATATTGGTAAAATAGTTATTTAAAGTACTTCGGAAATTGGACATTTTAGAATGTTATCTTTGGACGTTTTTAAGAAGTTTTTAGTTTTTAGGATGATGTTTTTTGAGCTCATGGGGAGGATATTCTGGTTTAATCATCTGTTTCGATTTGTTGAAAAATTTGTTCTTATTGCTCTAAAGAGGATATTGAATGAACACCCCAAATATTGGTATAATAGGTATTAAAATCTTGGACATTAGACTTCTTGGAATGTTATCCAGCCTAGCATAGGACGTTTTTAGGACGGTATGATGATATTTTTTGACCTCATGTAGAGGACAACCTGGTTTAATCCTGTGTTTTGATTTGTTGAAAAATTGTTTCTTATTGCTTCAAAAGGAATATTGAATGGACACCAAAATGTTGGTAAAATATGTATCAAAGTACTCTGAAAATTTGACTTTTTGGAATGTTACCTGGCCTAGCATAGGACGCTTTTAGGACAGTATGATGATGTTTTTTGACCTCAAGGTCCAAAAGACTTTACAAGAAGGTTCTATAAACGTCTTTGAATTTTGTGCCCCGGGTTCTGGTCTGAGCCAAAGTGAACTTTCCTTCCAAAGCATAGTGGTGGGAGGGATCTTTTAGAAGCTAAAAAATGTTATAATGGGAGTGAATCTCTACCTAATCACATTGATTTACGTGGTGTTTATACTTATTTATATTTCGAACGTTTAGTGCATACCCGAATGATCTATGACTCGCATTAACTGAGTCTTGTTAAACGTGGCCTCGGGCCTCAAGAGTGGTCCAATAGGGTCCCATGGTCCTCATCTTTCTCTCTCTCTCTTTCTCTCTCTTGGTTTCTCTCTTTCCGAGTTCACTCTCCTCCATGACCCGACCCTTCATAAACTAGGGCCCAACTGTGCTATATTTTAAATGCATATAGACGTAGGCGTGTATGCCGTTAAAATAAGTGCAACAAGTAGGATCGTGGTCCAGTCCACAGAGTGTATTGGCGAACCTTCCGACACCTCGTTCGCGAAAAAAAGAAAAAAGGGCAATAAGAGAGCGGCCCGAACGAACGAACGCCACGCCGTTCTGGCTCGTAACCCCTTTCATTGCCCACAGCTTCATGTACGGCGGACTCGACCACTTCAACTTGGACTATACTATAATATCCTAGCTAGGGATTCTGAGGTAAGGCAGTTAAACGAGACTCTCTTTGCTCTTGTCTGAGATGAAAGTCCGCAGCTGCGGCTGAAGCTGAATTCTGTTTCTGAACTTCGTGTCGGCGTGAGGTTGCGATCTAGTATCCAAGGAACACGAGTGGAGTGGTCTGATTAACAAACCGAGTAATCCAATACCTTTGTCCCGAGAAAAGGCACCTCATAAAACTTTAACTTGTCTTCTTGTTTCTTGATTCTTCTTCCACCTCCTCCTGAGCGACTTCTGATGCTACTTTCGCGTAGGTTGATAGCGGATGTCTTCTTCGGTACTACGCAGGAATCGGAAACCCGACATTTTCAGCCGTGGAGCTAAATGGTTCAGCAAGGGTCTGTTCCGGTCGTGGACCCTTAACAAGTCAAGTGTGCGGACCCGGAACTTCGGGAATTTATAGGATCTGGACCCGAACCTTGAGAAGATAAGAGGTCAGGTTTCGGGACCCGCACTTATCAGAAGTTAAAGGATTCAGTCCTGACCCAAACCATTGAGAACTAGCAGGGTCCGGGTACAAGTCCAGACTTGGACCCTCTATAGTTTTAGGAGTGCAATGTCTGGACCTGGAAGGGTTCGGGTTCGAAGCCAGAGTTTTGAGAATTTGAAAATTTCAGATTCGGACCCGGATTTTCAAGAAATTCGAGGATTCAGACTTGGACCCGAATAAAATTAAGGGTTTCAGACCCGGAACCTGGTTATCTACTATTAGGTCCTGGTTCAGGACCCGTCCCCATGAAAATTAAAATTTTTCAGCCCGGATCCGGACCCTTAAGGAACCCTTCTTAGTAGGGTTCAACCTAAAAGGTTCTGGTATTGTATTTTCTACAATATTGATGAATTTTTGACCGAACAGTTAAAGTTTCAGCGAAAAAGATGAATTTTCAACTGAGAAGAATCATTTTGTACCAAACACGACGATTTTTTAATCAAAATAGATTAATTTTTAGCCAAGTAGCTTAATTTGCAACCAAAAGTGGAACATTTACATTTTCGGCTGAGAAAATTAATTTTGAAACTAATAATTGAATTTTCAGCCAAAAAGATGACTTTCCTACCAAGAAGATTAATTCTGTAGCAAAAAAACAATCCAAAAATTTCGAGTAAAAATATTACATTTTCAAGAAAATAGTTATGTTTTCAACCACAAAAGGTTGATTTCAAATCAGAAATGGAAGTTTATAGATTCCAAAAATTTTAAGTAAAAATATTACATTTTCAATAAAATAGTTAAATTTTCAACCAAGAAGATAAATTTTCAGCTAAAAAATAATGTCTTACAAAAGACATGAATTTTCAACTAGAAAAGATCAGTTTTCAACCAGGAATGGAATTGTAAAATTTTCAACCAAAATATTAATTTTCTTCTAAAAATTAGACTTTGCAATAAACTACATGAATTCTCTACAAAATAGTTGAATTTTCAACTAAAAAAAAAAAATTCTGAACATAAATGGAAGTCACATGTGTAATTAAAAAATTAAGTTTCTGCAAACAAGAAACCAATTTTTAACAAAATAAGTGAATTTTTAACCAAGAAACATTAATTTCAAACCAAAAATGGAAGTTTTTAAATTCCGAACATTTTGAGTAAAAATATTGAATTTTCAACCAAAAAGAATTATTTTCTACAAAAAAAATTTCGAATTTTCAACAATATACGTGAATTCTCTGCAAAATAGTTGAATTGTCAAAAAGAAAAAAAAGTTTTCAGCCAAAAATGAAAGTGACATTTTTAATTGAAAAAAAATTAAATTTCAGAAAACAAGAAACCAATTTTTAACGAAATAGTCGAATTTTTAACCAAGAAAGATTAATTCTGAACCAAAAATGGTAGTTTTTGAATTCCTAACATTTTTAGTAAGAATAATGCATTTGCAACCAAATTTTCAACCAAAAAGAATTATTTTCTCCCAAAAAAGTAGGATTTTCAACAATATTTTCTCTGCTAATAATAGATTATAATAATAGATTTCTCTGCCGATTAGTTGAATTTTTCCACTGAAAAAGATAAAAAAAAAGTGGAAAATACATTTTCAGTTAAAAAAGTTATTTTTCAACAAAGAAAAATTGACAAAATAGTTGAATTTTTAACAAAAAAACAACTTTTTATCTAAAATCTTCAACCAGAAAATGTATTTTTCACGAAATACTTGAAAATTTAATCAAAAAGATAATTTTTCAAATAAAAATGGGAAAATTATATTTATGGTTGAGAAATTAACTTTCAACCAAAAAAAGCCAAGGTAATTATTTTTTAACCGAACAGTTGCTTATTAACAACGAAAAAATACTTGACGACCAAAAGATATCCATTTAAAAAAAAAAGACGAATTTTAAAAAAAGTATTGAATTTGAACCAAGAAAGATTTTTAATGAATAGAGAAAAAATGTACCAATATTCAAACAAAAAAATTAATTTTTTGCCAAATAAGATATATTCTCAACGGAAAATGTAATAGTTGATATTACATTTTCAACCAAATAATACAAATGTTCATCCAAAAATAAAATAATGAACTCAACTGAAAAAAATTAAAGAATAAACTTTTAAGCAACAATATTTAGATTTTCTAATTGGCTTCAATTAATGTCTGCGATCAATGAAAAGCAACATATCTAATTTGTAGAATAAGGAATAATAGTTCTAATTGTAATTGAAGTTCATTTTAAATACTTTCAAAATAGTAGGTTCAAAAATTCAAAATTTTTCTTAGAAAATCAAGTTAATTTCAGGCTCTGAAGAACTTATAAAATTGTACTTGTGTAAGAGTTAGTTGATAATACATTTTCTTTTACAATAAGAATTTCATCATGATTCCGCGTCTATTTGATTAACAGAAACAAAATTTCCTCCCTTTCAACTCAGTGAAAATGTAAACAAAAATTTAAGCTTTCAACCCAAATAAAAAAATTGAAAATGAAAAAAAGTCTTTCAACCTCGAAAACATTCATGTATCATAATTTTTTTTTAATGGCCACCTTGAAATACTTCTATCAAGAATTTGTTACATGACAACCAATAAGGAACTTGAACAACCGATATTTCGTCATATTTCATTTAAAAAAACCAGTTGTAATTATTAAAAAATGTTGAAACACCTTATATTCCAAAATTTGTTATTATGTTTTAAATTGCTCATGTGTTCAATATTAGGAAATAAAAATCCAGAGGAGTTGTTTAATATATAAATTAATTAAAGATATCCATCAGCGCGTCGGAAGTATCTCCAGCAAAGACAAAGCGTTCAATTCAAAGCGCAAATTCTTTGCTTTTGTCTTATTTATCTAGGGATGACTGATAGAATTTTTTTTCCATAGTGAAAGTGAAGATTGAATGGGATCGACATATGGGGTCAGTAAAGCACATTCTTTCTTTAACTGTACCCGGGCAGGAGTGACGGGCACGATTCACGAAAGAGACTCCAAGCTGTCTGGTTCTTTCGGGGAGCCACGAATGGCCCTATCCCCTCTTGGGTTATTGTCGATCTTTCTTTTTTATTTCCTCCACGGTAGTCCTTGGACCAGCGGGTATTCGGCTCCTCACCGTGGAGAACCAATTGGCTGAAGAAAAAGTGATATAGGTCTAGTCTCGCTAAATTGGTATCCGATCTTGTTTTGCTCACTAAGTCACATTCATTGAGACTCAAAATCCGACTTTCATCAGTTCGGACAGTTGTCCACTGAAAATGAAAAATTTTTAATATAAAATAACTTTTAGTAGGTGAGTAAGATTAGTTAGTCCACAGTGGACTAAGTTATTAACACAGAATGACAATCAGGATGAGACTCTCCTTAATTTGGACAGTGGTCGCTAGGTAGCAAGTAGGTAGCTAGTTAACAATTGATAATCAAAATATAAAATAATTTTCAGTAGGTCAGGAAGTGATTTGTTAGACCAGAGTGGATACTTTTGCACTATGAAGAGGTTGAGGTACCAGTTTAATTATCAGTTCTATACCCCTCTATCTTTAGTGAACTAGTACATAAATTACTAGCCATTGAGTACTATTAGCGATCAGATATAACTTTCAATAAGGGAGATCTAGATTATTAGAACAATACAATAGATCATTTTGCAATGGATCATTTTAATTTATGATCAAGTTTATTTATCAATCACATTGTTCGTTTGAAGAGATTGTTGTCGACAATGTCCTCATACGGTTGGGTTCGAAGCCACGAATTATTTATTCTTGCAATCGGAAAGAAATAAGACAATGACACTAGAAAGTGTTGACCCGACGGATCATTTTCAATTCTCAGCTACCTCCTGGTCAATTTTTCACTTGCTTTTCTTTTTCTTCAATTTCTTCTTCATTTTCTTTCTTCATTATCTTTTTTCTTTTGAAATGTTCATGTCCTAGCCCAGGATCTCAAATCTTTTGGAAAACTCTCTTCTTCATGTCAGAAGCTCTTTTCAAAAGTTACTCGCTTCAAATCAGAATCATTGCCTATCATCATTCATTCATCATCATCATTGCTTGAATCATCATGGCCTATATATGTCCTATTTTCTGATCTAGCACTAGAACATTCCTAGAAGTACCTCTGAAAGTATCCTACCCCCTTTCCAGCTCTATTTATGACTTATGTCCTGATTCAACTATGAAAAATCGCTAGAAAAAATAGTACTGGTACATAAATTATTATCCATTGAGTGCCAGTTGCCACTAGCGATCAGATATTATTTTCGATTGAGAGATCTTAGATTCCCCGAACCATACAATGGATCATTTTAATTCATAATTTCATTTATTCACATTCATATTTCATTTATTAATCATATCGTTTGTTTTAAGAGATTGTTGTCAGAAATGATATCATCATACGATTGGCTTCAAAGTCAAGGAACAATTACACTTGCAGTCTAGAAGGAATAAGACAATGCCATTAGTGGATACCTGAATAAAAAAAAA
>CAKNXH010075257.1:0-10941 GCA_932178445.1 Andricus quercusramuli | reverse complement strand
ATCCTCCTCTGCCCTCTCCTTATTCTTCTTCTCATCATCCTCCTTCTAATTTTCATCCTCTTCGTCCTCCCCCCCCTTTTCCCCTTCCCCCCCCCCCCCCCCCCCCCCGCCATCATCCTCATCCATCTCCTCCCTCTCCGAATTCTTCTTCTCATCCTTCTCCTCCTCATCCTCCTCTTAAACCTCCTCTTCCTCCTTCTCGTCCTTCTCCTCCTCCTCCCCATCCTCCCCCTCCCCATCCTCCTCCTCAATCGCCTCCTCCTCATCCTCCTCCTCATCCTCATCCTCCTCCAATTTTTGGAAACGAAATGTAAATAGAATTTTATATAGTCAATCAAACATTAAATAATAATAAATTGAAACAATTTGATACACTAGTGTGAGAATGCTTTTAATCAAATTCCTTACACATTCTTTTTTATTTGACAGAATCGTTTAGCACGTTTCTGAATGATGAATTTCAACAAAGTTTGCGAATTGAGTATTGAATGACACAACACTATCGTTGAATAATAATTTAATAAGTTTAAAAGTCTCATATTTGGACTTCGCACATCAAGAGACATTTTTTTTCTGTGCTTTGAAGAAACTTTCCCCTTTTTCGTTTCTTCTCTGAATTAATAGAATCCAACAAGAAAATCCAACTAATCTTAGTTAGAAGCTAATTCTTTTTTTTTAAGACCCTTATTGAATTTTGGGTTCAGAATTCATCTGTTTTATTAAACTTTTAAATATTTTATAAAAAAATTCATATTTTTCATTTGAAAATTTGAATAATTGGTTGAAAATTCATTTCTTTTGTAGCCTATTCATCTTTTTTGGTAAAAAATTAATCTCCTTGGTTGAAAGATCAACTTTATAGCTGAAAATTTAACTTTTCAACTCAAAATTCGTTTTTTCTGTTGACAATTAATTTTCTTTAGTAAATATGTAACTATTTCGGTTTGGGTTCAATTCAACTGTTTTTAATTCAAAATTTTGAAATGTTAATAATTCAAAATACTACATTTCAATTCAAAATTTGATTATTTTGTTGAAAATGCAACTATTTTCTTAAAAAGTCATTTTTTGTCAAAAATTTAACTGTTGGCTAGAAAGTGAAGCTACTTTCTTTAAAAATAATTTTTCCAACTATGTTATTGAAAATTTCTTTCATTTTTATTACAAATTATTTTTTAAACTGAAAACTCAACTATCCCATTTTTGACTGAATACTTATCTTTTTCAGTTTTAATTCAACTATTTGGTTGAAAATTCATTTTTTTATTTTAATATTCATGTACTTTGTTGAAAATTCATAAATTTTGTAGAAAACTCATCTCATCGGTTAAAAAATCAAGTTTTTCCTTGACAATTCAACTCTTTCGTTAAATGGTAAACTCTTTTCTTGAATTTTTTTTCTTCAGAGACTCATTATTTTAGCTGAAAATTTATCTCTTTGATTAGAAATGTATCCATTTTTCTACAAATTAATTTTTTTGGTTGATAATTAATTTTCTCCCCTAAAAATGTGATAATTTTATTTTTGGTTGAAAATTGGTATCTTAAATAGAAAATTGATCTCTTTTGTTTGAAAATTCATCTCTTTTGACAGAAATTTCATTTTTTTGGTCAACAATAAAATTTTTCGTTGAGAATAAATGTCTTTTTGGTGAAGAACTAACATATTTTGTTGAAAATTTGTCTTTTTTTTTGTAGAAAATCAACAAGTTGATTTAAAGCTGAATCGTTTTGTGACAAATGATTTTTTTTTGTAGGAGACTCATCATTTCAGTTGAAAATAAATATTTTTGTGTTGAAAATTCAACAAGTTGGTAGAAAATTGAACAATTTTGTTCAAAATTAATTTTTCAGTTAAAAATTTAAAATGAAAAATATTGTTTTTTCAATTTTTTAAAAATATATGTGCTTTATTGATATGTCATCTATTTGGGCAGAAAATTAATTTGTTTTATTGAATCATTCTGGTTAAGGAGTCAGCTGTTATATTCCTTTGTCTATTGTAGTTGAAGAACACTAATTTTAAAATTCATTATTTTTTATTGAGGATTAGTTTTTTGATCCAAAAATTTAGCTACTCAATTTTTGGTAGAAAAGTTACCTTATTCAGCAGAAAATTCAACTATTTCGTTAAAAATGTATCTTTCTTCATTACAAATTAATTTTCTTGTTAGAATCTTTTTCAGCTTGAAAACTCAACTATTCTGTTGGATACTTGTGTATTCAATCAGAAAATGAATCTTGCTTGTTGAAAATTTGTCAATTTGGTTAACAATTTAATTATTTTGTTGAAAATTCGTCTTTTTGTTTAATTTAGATAATTGATGATTTATTCATTCATGTTGAAAATTAGTTTTCGTCAAGCTTACATAGTCAGCTATTTGGTTAAAAATGTAACTATTTTGTCGGAAGTTCGATTATTTTATAGAGAATTAAACTATTTTTTAAAGCCAAATATCTTTTGAAAATCCAACTGTTTTTTTTCATCCTTTTAGATTGAAAATCCATCTGGTCTCGTTTTCCAAAAACGCAGTGGGTGTTTTCTTAGATTTATTCGAAAAAACTTTGAAAGTTTCCCCTGAAAAAAATCCCCAATTATTAGGAATAAACAAAAATTGAACAAAAGTAATCTTCTGAAGTATCATATCCGTAATTCTATTTCGAAGAAGCAACATTGTAACTATATGAGTTCGAACTTCGAAGCTGATTGAGCGGAACGTCGATTCTTTTTGACCTTTTCTTTCAGGGAACTCTGGCTGGGTCAAAGTCAATGTCCTGAAGACTTTCGGTTATAGCTTCTACGATCGGAAGCCAATTTGTCAATCAGGATTAACCAGCAGAAAGAAGCTTCTACTTTGGGCAGTCAATTTTATCAGTTTTAGCAAAAGCCTGAGCCAAAGGGAACTTTCTCTTCAAAGCATAGTTGTGGGAGGTTTGAGTCTTTAGATGTCAGTAGCTCAAAAATAAAAATTTGAGAAATTAAATTCGGAATCAATAAAAATTGTGAATCTTTTTTCATGCCTGACATTCGAAAACTACCAAATTCTTGGATATTAGAAAAGATTATTAAAAAAACTGCATTTGGGTTTGGTCTCCAGTCAGGTCTCATGGGGAGGACCTCCTGGTTTAATCATGTGATTTGTTGAAAAATTCGTTCTTATTAATTTAAAGAGGATATTGGATGAACACTAAAATATTGGTATAATAGGTATTAAAAAAGATATTTTGGACATTGGAATTTTTGGAATGTTATCTGGCCTAGCATAGAACGTTTTTAGGATCTACTTAGTTTTTAGGATAATGCTTTTTGAGCTCATGAGGAGGACATCCTGGTTTAATCATGTGTTTTGATTTGTAGGATGATTTGTTCTTATTGCTCTGAAGAGGATATCGAATGGAGATCCAAATGTTGGTAAAATAGGTATTAAAAAAGGTATTTTGGATATTGGACTATTTGGAATGTTATTTGGCCTAGCATAGTTCGTTTTTAGAACGTTTTTAATTTGTATGATGATGTTTTTTGAGCTGATGGGGAGGACATTGTGGTTTAATCATGTGTTTTGATTCGTTGGAAAATTTGTTCTTATTGCTTTAAAAAGGATATTGAATGGACACCAAAATGTTAGTGAAATAGGTATTGAAGTAATTTGGAAATTTGACTATTTGGAATGTTATCTGCCCTAGAATAGGACGGTTTTAGGACGTTTATAATTTTTAGGATTTTTTTTTTTGAGCTCATGGAGATGACATCCTGGTTTAATCATGTGTTTTGATTTGTTCAATAATTTGTTCTTGTTGCTCTAAAGAGAATATCGAATGGACACTAAAATGCTGGTAAAATAGGTATTAAAAAAGGTATTTTGGACATTGAACTTTTTGGAATGTTATCTGGCAAACATAGGACGTTTTTAGGACGTTTTCAGTTATTAGGATGATGTTTTTCGAGCTCATGGGTAGGACATTCTGGTTTAATCCTGTGTTTGGATTTGTTGAAAAATTGTTTCTTATTGCTTCAAAAAGAATATTGAATGGACACAAAATCTTGGTAAAATAGGTATCGAAGTAGTTTCAAAATTGTACTTTTTGGAATGTTATCTGGCCTAGCATAGGACGTTTTTAAGACGTTTCTAATTTTAAGGATGATTTCTCTTAGGCTCATGGGGCGGACATTCTGGTTTAATCAACTGTTTCGATTTGTTGAAAAATTTGTTCTTATTGCTCTGAACAGGATATTGAATGAACACCAAAATATTGGTAAAATACATATTAAAAAAGGTATTTTGGACATTGGACTTTTTGGAATGTTATCTCTCTTAGAATAGGATGTTTTTAGGACAGTTTGAAGATGTCCTTTGAGCTCATGGGGAGGACATCCTGGTTTAATCATGTGTTTTGATTTGTTGAAAAATTCGTCTTATTGCTTTAAGAAGGATATTGAAAATTGGACTTTTTGGAATGTTATCAGGCCTAGCATAGGACGTTTTTGAGACGTATTCAGATTTTAGGATAATGTTTTTGAGGCTCATGGGGAGGACATCCTGGTTTAATCATCTGTTCCGATTTGTTGAAAAATTTGTTCTGATTGCTCTAAAGAGGATATTGAATGAACACTAAAATATTGGTAAAATAGTTATTCAAAGTACTTTGGAAATTGGACTTTTTGGAATGTTATCTGACCTAGCATAGGACGTTCTTAAGACGTTTTTAGCTTTTGAGATGATGTGTTTTAAGCTCATGGCCTCATGGGAAGAACATTCTGGATTAATCATCTGTTCCGATTTGTTAAAAAATTTGTTCTTATTGCTCTAAAGAGGATATTGAATGAACACCCCAAATATTGGTATAATAGGTATTAAAAAAGGTATCTCGGACATTAGACTTTTTGGAATGTTATCTTTGGACGTTTTTAAGACGTTTTCACTTTTTAGGATGATGTTTTTTAAGCTTATGGGGATGACATTCTGGTTTATTCATCTGTTCCGATTTGTTGAAAATTTTTATCTTATTGCTCTAAAGAGGATATTGGATGAACACCAAAATATTGGTATAATAGGTATTAAAAAAGCTATTTTGGACATTGGACTTCTTGGAATGTTATCCAGCCTAGCATAGGACGTTTTTAGGACGGTATGATGATATTTTTTGACCTCATGGAGAGGACAACCTGGTTTAATCCTGTGTTTTGATTTGTTGGAAAATTGTTTCTTATTGCTTTAAAAGGAATATTGAATGGACACCAACATGTTGGTAAAATATGTATCAAAGTACTCTGAAAATTGGACTTTTTGGAATGTTACCTGTCCTAGCATAGGACCTTCTTAGGACGATATGATGATGTTTTTTGACCTCAAGGTCCAAAAGACTTTACAAGAAGGTTCTATAAACGTCTTTGAATTTTGTGCCCCGGGTTCTGGTCTGAGCCAAAGTGAACTTTCCTTCCAAAGCATAGTGGTGGGAGGGATCTTTTAGAAGCTAAAAAATGTTATAATGGGAGTGAATCTCTACCTAATCACATTGATTTACGTGGTGTTTATACTTATTTATATTTCGAACGTTTAGTGCATACCCGAATGATCTATGACTCGCATTAACTGAGTCTTGTTAAACGTGGCCTCGGGCCTCAAGAGTGGTCCAATAGGGTCCCATGGTCCTCATCTTTCTCTCTCTCTCTTTCTCTCTCTTGGTTTCTCTCTTTCCGAGTTCACTCTCCTCCATGACCCGACCCTTCATAAACTAGGGCCCAACTGTGCTATATTTTAAATGCATATAGACGTAGGCGTGTATGCCGTTAAAATAAGTGCAACAAGTAGGATCGTGGTCCAGTCCACAGAGTGTATTGGCGAACCTTCCGACACCTCGTTCGCGAAAAAAAGAAAAAAGGGCAATAAGAGAGCGGCCCGAACGAACGAACGCCACGCCGTTCTGGCTCGTAACCCCTTTCATTGCCCACAGCTTCATGTACGGCGGACTCGACCACTTCAACTTGGACTATACTATAATATCCTAGCTAGGGATTCTGAGGTAAGGCAGTTAAACGAGACTCTCTTTGCTCTTGTCTGAGATGAAAGTCCGCAGCTGCGGCTGAAGCTGAATTCTGTTTCTGAACTTCGTGTCGGCGTGAGGTTGCGATCTAGTATCCAAGGAACACGAGTGGAGTGGTCTGATTAACAAACCGAGTAATCCAATACCTTTGTCCCGAGAAAAGGCACCTCATAAAACTTTAACTTGTCTTCTTGTTTCTTGATTCTTCTTCCACCTCCTCCTGAGCGACTTCTGATGCGTTCAGCAAGGGTCTGTTCCGGTCGTGGACCCTTAACAAGTCAAAGTGTGCGGACCCGGAACTTCGGGAATTTATAGGATCTGGACCCGAACCTTGAGAAGATAAGAGGTCAGGTTTCGGGACCCGCACTTATCAGAAGTTAAAGGATTCAGTCCTGACCCAAACCATTGAGAACTAGCAGGGTCCGGGTACAAGTCCAGACTTGGACCCTCTATAGTTTTAGGAGTGCAATGTCTGGACCTGGAAGGGTTCGGGTTCGAAGCCAGAGTTTTGAGAATTTGAAAATTTCAGGTTCGGACCCGGATTTTCAAGAAATTCGAGGATTCAGACTTGGACCCGAATAAAATTAAGGGTTTCAGACCCGGAACCTGGTTATCTACTATTAGGTCCTGGTTCAGGACCCGTCCCCATGAAAATTAAAATTTTTCAGCCCGGATCCGGACCCTTAAGGAACCCTTCTTAGTAGGGTTCAACCTAAAAGGTTCTGGTATTGTATTTTCTACAATATTGATGAATTTTTGACCGAACAGTTAAAGTTTCAGCGAAAAAGATGAATTTTCAACTGAGAAGAATCATTTTGTACCAAACACGACGATTTTTTAATCAAAATAGATTAATTTTTAGCCAAGTAGCTTAATTTGCAACCAAAAGTGGAACATTTACATTTTCAGCTGAGAAAATTAATTTTGAAACTAATAATTGAATTTTCAGCCAAAAAGATGAATTTTCTACCAAGAAGATTAATTCTGTAGCAAAAAAAAAATCCAAAAATTTCGAGTAAAAATATTACATTTTCAAGAAAATAGTTATGTTTTCAACCACAAAAGGTTGATTTCAAATCAGAAATGGAAGTTTATAGATTCCAAAAATTTTACGTAAAAATATTACATTTTCAATAAAATAGTTAAATTCTCAACCAAGAAGATAAATTTTCAGCTAAAAAATAATGTCTTACAAAAGACATGAATTTTGAACTAGAAAAGATCAGTTTTCAACCAGGAATGGAATTGTTGAAGTTGTAGTCAAACAGAATAATTTTCAACCAAACAAAAAAAAAACGAAGTTCCAGAAAAATAGTTAAATTTTCAACCAAAATATTAATTTTCTTCTAAAAATTAGACCTTGCAATGAACTCCATGTATTCTCTACAAAATAGTTGAATTTTTAACTAAAAAAAAAAAAATTTCCAACATAAATGGAAGTCACATGTGTAATTAAAAAATTAAGTTTCTGCAAACAAGAAACCAATTTTTAACAAAATAAGTGAATTTTTAACCAAGAAACATTAATTTCAAACCAAAAATGGAAGTTTTTAAATTCCGAACATTTTGAGTAAAAATATTGAATTTTCAACCAAAAAGAATTATTTTCTACAAAAAAAATTTCGAATTTTCAACAATATACGTGAATTCTCTGCAAAATAGTTGAATTGTCAAAAAGAAAAAAAAGTTTTCAGCCAAAAATGAAAGTGACATTTTTAATTGAAAAAAAATTAAATTTCAGAAAACAAGAAACCAATTTTTAACGAAATAGTCGAATTTTTAACCAAGAAAGATTAATTCTGAACCAAAAATGGTAGTTTTTGAATTCCTAACATTTTTAGTAAGAATAATGCATTTGCAACCAAATTTTCAACCAAAAAGAATTATTTTCTCCCAAAAAAGTAGGATTTTCAACAATATTTTCTCTGCTAATAATAGATTATAATAATAGATTTCTCTGCCGATTAGTTGAATTTTTCCACTGAAAAAGATAAAAAAAAAGTGGAAAATACATTTTCAGTTAAAAAAGTTATTTTTCAACAAAGAAAAATTGACAAAATAGTTGAATTTTTAACAAAAAAACAACTTTTTATCTAAAATCTTCAACCAGAAAATGTATTTTTCACGAAATACTTGAAAATTTAATCAAAAAGATAATTTTTCAAATAAAAATGGGAAAATTATATTTATGGTTGAGAAATTAACTTTCAACCAAAAAAAGCCAAGGTAATTATTTTTTAACCGAACAGTTGCTTATTAACAACGAAAAAATACTTGACGACCAAAAGATATCCATTTAAAAAAAAAAGACGAATTTTAAAAAAAGTATTGAATTTGAACCAAGAAAGATTTTTAATGAATAGAGAAAAAATGTACCAATATTCAAACAAAAAAATTAATTTTTTGCCAAATAAGATATATTCTCAACGGAAAATGTAATAGTTGATATTAAATTTTCAACCAAATAATACAAATGTTCATCCAAAAATAAAATAATGAACTCAACTGAAAAAAATTAAAGAATAAACTTTTAAGCAACAATATTTAGATTTTCTAATTGGCTTCAATTAATGTCTGCGATCAATGAAAAGCAACATATCTAATTTGTAGAATAAGGAATAATAGTTCTAATTGTAATTGAAGTTCATTTTAAATACTTTCAAAATAGTAGGTTCAAAAATTCAAAATTTTTCTTAGAAAATCAAGTTAATTTCAGGCTCTGAAGAACTTATAAAATTGTACTTGTGTAAGAGTTAGTTGCTAATACATTTTCTTTTACAATAAGAATTTCATCAAGATTCCGCGTCTATTTGATTAACAGAAACAAAATTTCCTCCCTTTCAACTCAGTGAAAATGTAAACAAAAATTTAAGCTTTCAACCCAAATAAAAAAATTGAAAATGAAAAAAAGTCTTTCAACCTCGAAAACATTCATGTATCATAATTTTTTTTTAATGGCCACCTTGAAATACTTCTATCAAGAATTTGTTACATGACAACCAATAAGGAACTTGAACAACCGATATTTCGTCATATTTCATTTAAAAAAACCAGTTGTAATTATTAAAAAATGTTGAAACACCTTATATTCCAAAATTTGTTATTATGTTTTAAATTGCTCATGTGTTCAATATTAGGAAATAAAAATCCAGAGGAGTTGTTTAATATATAAATTAATTAAAGATATCCATCAGCGCGTCGGAAGTATCTCCAGCAAAGACAAAGCGTTCAATTCAAAGCGCAAATTCTTTGCTTTTGTCTTATTTATCTAGGGATGACTGATAGAATTTTTTTTCCATAGTGAAAGTGAAGATTGAATGGGATCGACATATGGGGTCAGTAAAGCACATTCTTTCTTTAACTGTACCCGGGCAGGAGTGACGGGCACGATTCACGAAAGAGACTCCAAGCTGTCTGGTTCTTTCGGGGAGCCACGAATGGCCCTATCCCCTCTTGGGTTATTGTCGATCTTTCTTTTTTATTTCCTCCACGGTAGTCCTTGGACCAGCGGGTATTCGGCTCCTCACCGTGGAGAACCAATCGGCCGAAGAAAAAGTGATATAGCTCTAGTCTCGCTAAATTGGTATCCGATCTTGTTTTGCTCACTAAGTCACATTCATTGAGACTCAAAATCCGACTTTCATCAGTTCGGACAGTTGTCCACTGAAAATGAAAAATTTTTAATATAAAATAACTTTTAGTAGGTGAGTAAGATTAGTTAGTCCACAGTGGACTAAGTTATTAACACAGAATGACAATCAGGATGAGACTCTCCTTAATTTGGACAGTGGTCGCTAGGTAGCAAGTAGGTAGCTAGTTAACAATTGATAATCAAAATATAAAATAATTTTCAGTAGGTCAGGAAGTGATTTGTTAGACCAGAGTGGATACTTTTGCACTATGAAGAGGTTGAGGTACCAGTTTAATTATCAGTTCTATACCCCTCTATCTTTAGTGAACTAGTACATAAATTACTAGCCATTGAGTACTATTAGCGATCAGATATAACTTTCAATAAGGGAGATCTAGATTATTAGAACAATACAATAGATCATTTTGCAATGGATCATTTTAATTTATGATCAAGTTTATTTATCAATCACATTGTTCGTTTGAAGAGATTGTTGTCGACAATGTCCTCATACGGTTGGGTTCGAACCCACGAATTATTTATTCTTGCAATCGGAAAGAAATAAGACAATGACACTAGAAAGTGTTGACCCGACGGATCATTTTCAATTCTCAGCTACCTCCTGGTCAATTTTTCACTTGCTTTTCTTTTTCTTCAATTTCTTCTTCATTTTCTTTCTTCATTATCTTTTTTCTTTTGAAATGTTCATGTCCTAGCCCAGGATCTCAAATCTTTTGGAAAACTCTCTTCTTCATGTCAGAAGCTCTTTTCAAAAGTTACTCGCTTCAAATCAGAATCATTGCCTATCATCATTCATTCATCATCATCATTGCTTGAATCATCATGGCCTATATATGTCCTATTTTCTGATCTAGCACTAGAACATTCCTAGAAGTACCTCTGAAAGTATCCTACCCCCTTTCCAGCTCTATTTATGACTTATGTCCTGATTCAACTATGAAAAATCGCTAGAAAAAATAGTACTGGTACATAAATTATTATCCATTGAGTGCCAGTTGCCACTAGCGATCAGATATTATTTTCGATTGAGAGATCTTAGATTCCCCGAACCATACAATGGATCATTTTAATTCATAATTTCATTTATTCACATTCATATTTCATTTATTAATCATATCGTTTGTTTTAAGAGATTGTTGTCAGAAATGATATCATCATACGATTGGCTTCAAAGTCAAGGAACAATTACACTTGCAGTCTAGAAGGAATAAGACAATGCCATTAGTGGATACCTGAATAAAAAAAAA
>CAKNXH010075250.1:0-25247 GCA_932178445.1 Andricus quercusramuli | reverse complement strand
TTTAGAACTTAATTCGGTATTAAAACAGTTCACGCAACAAAACAATCCCACTTCAGTTTGATCCGCCAATCTAATAAAATAAGGTCGATTTGTGGACTGAAATAGGCTCGAAATGAGAATCACCTGTCAATCACTATATCTGATAAAACAAATTCTAATGGGTCAAATGTAGAAACCAACGTAACCCCAAAATGACATGTCAATGTCGTGCGCGCTGAGCGTCTGTTAGATCGAGCCTCAGAATACAAATTTAAGGTCAAAATTCTAAATTTCGAAACTAGACAAAAATTTTAAAAATCTTATACATTTGGTAGATTTTCAAAGAAAATTAGTACGAGGGGGTTTTCTGGGCGCAAAACACGAAGCAGGGGTCAACATTTTAGAATTTTACTGAGATTGAGAAAATTTTATTAATTTGGTTGATATCCATGAGATTCAGTACGAGGGGTTTCGGGGCACAGAAAAGGAATTTGGAATCCACAAAAAAAAATTTAAAAATTTGACTAAAATTTTTAAAATGTAGTTGAATTGTTAGGTATCCATTAAAGCAGGGTGTCTAGCGTTACTTCAAACAAAAATTCCAGGACTTTTCCAGGCTTTCGAGGACAAAAAAATAAATTTTTCCAGGTACTTTTTTACAGTAAAAAATACTATCCACGAAACATAGTAGAATCATTTGTAGTTCTAGTTGAACTGAAAAAGTGTCATATAAAATAAAATAAACGTTTTTTGGGGGCATTGTTCATTTTATGAAGGTGAAATATCACGATGCTAGGATAGAAAATATTCAAAGTTTCTCTTTTTCTTCAGCTTCAAAAACAATTTAATGAACCTTATTATATTTAATATTTGTTTGCTGTTTATAATATCAAAAAGCGAGTTCAACACCGTATGTAATGAAATTTTTTTTCAGAATTGGTTGAAATTTGACTGAGTTATCGAATCATAAGCTAATTTAGATTTATTTTCAATAAAATAATAAAATTGTCAACAAATAAGTTGATTTTTTAACCAAATTGTTCAGTGTTCATCATACGAAGATGAATTTTCAACTGAATGATCGAATTTTAAATAGAAACGAGTCAACTTCAACTAAAAACAGTTGCATTTCAAAGGAAATAATTGTATCTTTTAGAAGAACGTTTAATTTTTAACAAAAAAGGTGAATTTCAAATCCAAAAAGACGAATTTTCTGTCGAAATGGACGAAGGTTCAGCAAAACAGTTGAATTTTCAACCAAAAATTATGATTTTTTAACAAAATACTTGAAATTGCAAAAAATAAATTTCCAACCAGATAGTTTTATTTTGAAAAAAAATTAAACTTTAAGCAAAAATAGTTGAATTTTCAACACGAAAATTGGGATTTTCGACCAAAAGACGAATTCTCAACGAAAAATTATATAGTTGGTATTTCAACGGCAACAAAAAACGAATTTTCAACCAAAGAGTTGGATTAACTTTTAACCTAAAAAGATGAATTCTTAACCAAAACGACGAATTTTCAACAACTACAAAAAATTAATTTTCTACCAAAAACGACAAATTTTCAACAAAATACATCAATTTGCAAACAAATAATTTAATTTTCAACTAAAAATGATTAATTTTCAGTAAAGAAAATTTCAACTAAAAAGCTGAATTTTAAACCAGAGATTAATTTTCAACTAAAATGATGAATCTGCAATTCTGCAACCAAAGAATGAATGTTTAATAAAGTAGGTCAACTTTTAACAAACAAACAAGAAATTCTACAAAACAGTTGAATTTCCAATCCAAAATTATTAATTTTCTACCAAAGAGACAAATTTTCAATAAACACAGATTTTTCAGCCAAGACAGGAAAAAATGTCAGAGAAATTGTTGAACATTCAAGCCAAAAGACAGCATTTTCAACCCAAAAATACGAATTTTCAACAAAAAATTTAATTTGTAACCAAAAAATAGCAATTTTAATCAAAAGAGAGGAAATTTCCACCAACAGCATTAGTTTTCTCCAATAAAGATCAATTTTTGACTCCAAAAATTTAATTTCAGCAATAAAAATGGAAGTTACATTTGTAGGTTGAAAAATTAATTTTAAATGAAAAAAAGAATCTTCAGCAAATGATTTAAATTTTCAATCAAGGAGATCAACCCTCAAACAAACAAACAAATTTTTAACAAAGTTACGTTTTTAGATTGAAAAATTATTTTTCAACCAAGAAAAGGCATTTTCAATCAAAAAGATGAGTTTTCAACCAAAAAAATATGAATTCTCAACGAATAATGTAGTGGATATTTCAAATAAAAAGTATGAGTTTTTAATGAAAATTGTTGAATTTGCAACCAAATAAATTGCTAACAAGAGCACTATATCAGGGTAGTCCCAAACTTCATTTTCAAAATCCTCTAAATTTACCCCGACCAATTTTTTATTTGCTCTAACCATTAATATTCAAATGCCATTTCGATTGTAGCTTCGTAATTTTCACCGTGATAAAATAAACAGTCTCATGTTAAAAAAGTAATCTTTTTTCGTTAAAAAAAAAAAAAAAAAAATTGATTAGCATTTCGAACTCGAAAGTTCATTGCCTCACTACCCGATTCGGGTAGTGTTTCTAGGTGGATAAATACTACCAGTGTGGGTCCACCACACCCACGACGGGTCAACAACACGCAGTATTCCCCGAACGGTCACCCATCCAAGTACTAACCGCGCCCAACACTGCTTAACTTCAGTGATCTAACGGGAACTGGTGTTTTCAGCGTGGTATCGCCGTTCGTTAAGCAGAGAAAAAGTTTAAAACCAATTTTTTCTTTAAACGAATAAAAATTCCCGAACCATGAGCAAAATTCAAGGACTTTTCCAGGTTTTTCCAGGTAAAAACGAATTCAAGGACTTTTCCAGGTTTTCAAGGATTTCCATGCCACTAGACACCCTGATTAAAGTCAGTACGAGGGGGGTTTTCGTGTCACAGAAAATAAATTTGGGGTACAAATTCCAAAATTCAAGAAATTAATTTAAACAATTTTTCATTTCATTACATTATTTGATTTCTATGATAGTCAGTATGAGGGGTTTCGGGGATTTTCGAGTTTCATAATACGAATTTTGATTCAAAATTCAAGAATTTAAAATAGCAACCGAAAAGTTTTGGAAATTCTATTTCATTATGGTAAATTTCCGTGAAAGTCTGTAAGAGGTGGGGTTTTAAGTAACAGAATTTGAATTTGAGCTTAGAATAGAAGAAGTTGAAATAAATTTTGAAAATTTCATTTAATTGAGAAATTTTCATCAAAGTTGTACGAGAGTCGAGAACGTTTTTTGAGCCACAAAAGAGGAATTCGCGGCCCAAAATTCAAAAAGCTGACACCAATATTTTGAAAATGTTATTAATCTGGTATATTTTTGTGAAAGTCAATACTAGAGGTTTTTTTCGGGGTGAACATTCTTATTTTGAGACTTGAAAAACTCCTTTGTTTTAGAATTCATGAAAATCTGCAAAATTAATATCATTTTCAAAATTTTAGGTTATCTTTCTGCTTTGATGAAAAGTAACTAATTTTATAAAATCTTCCAAATTGTAGGAAACTTTTTGAATATTTAAATTTTGTCCGCACCCGGAATGGTCTAACCTAAGTCGTCTCGATCCCTGGTCTATCCATCTATTTTTTGTTTTTTGTAAGAGTGAAGTTTGGAACAATTGAAACAGTGCACCCTCTGAATTAATTTAGTTCACTATCTCGGATCATTTATCAATCTGAAGTTAGCAAACTAAACAAGACAGAAACTGGTACTAAAATAAGACTATTTGTGAGATCATATTAGAACGCCCAAAAAAGAATCCCAGATAAAAATGAATGCCTATAGTTTTTACTGTGTGGGTTTCATCTTCATCGCCTGTAAACATGATCAGATGAAACATGAAATCGAAGTTTTAATTTTCATATAATCATATCGTTAAGGTACATTTACGTTAATAAATTGACTTTCAAATAGAAGACTTCGCAGATCCTCGCAAAAAGAAGCTGAATATAGTAAACATGCATATGAAATTTAGTATACAGAAACTATAAAATTCATATACGTGAAAGAAACGTACTGTACACTTAATAAATCTAGTATACATATAACTTCATAAAAGAAATTTAGTATACGTAAGTATACTAAAATTATAAAGTGTAATGAATTTAGTAAACGTATAGGAAATTTAATTTGCCCGTGTATACTAAAATTGCAAACATTTCTAACAGTCTAGTTCCGGGGATAGCCATCCACCTATAGATTAACATCCAATTTTGCTTTTTGATTTCGGATGAGCCACTCTGACAGAATCATGGTCGCCGTTTATCTACCTTTTTTTATATGGTTGCCATTCGCTCAATAAAACTCGCGATCAAGATCGTATTTTTGCATAGAAAAATTCATACTACTAAAGACTGAATGAATATATAGTAAAAATTTGGAAGAATTGAAGCCCAGCTTCCGGTTGAGTTCGCTGAGCTGGATATTGAATTAAAATCTTGCCGCAAACATCATCAGAGAGGCTCGTCTCTAATCTAATTCTATTCTCTGAGCACGAGAAGTGTCGCGTGCCGGCCGGATCGTAGTTATTCAGTATTTTTAGTAGTGCTTGGTGTCCACTGGTGGTGCAGTCTCGTTGCCTCTCCGTCACCGACACCACGTGTTCGGATACAGTATACACCGACGCCATCCGAGGATGATACAATCGTCTTCCTCAAGACGCGACCTACTGGGCACCGCCGGTATTCAAATATAACCAAGTGACCCACCCGTACGCGTCCGGCTTTTCTAAAAAAAAAAACAAAAAAAATACCATTACTAAAAGTTCTAAATTTATTATCAACCCGAGGATGAAAAACGCCTCTTTCTAGCTTCATTTGCAAAATCGTGCCGTTACCTGAACTTTCTCGAAAGTGCCGTCCTGTCTTCTCAAATTAACTTTGTGTAAGGAGACCCACCAAAATCGATCCGAGAAACTCGGTGCAATTATACTTACTAGAAAACAAAGTATTATTTATCATTTTTGAAAAATGTTGACGGAATGTTCTTTCCAAATTTAAATATTTGCTAGATTTGTGTGGTTCTTGTGATTTTTATCCTCTTGCTGATTCTTTGGACAGTGATCTGGGATATTTCTTCTGTGGTAGGGTAACGACCCGAGTAGTGGGCTATGTAAAATAAGTATGACAGTAAATAATTATAAATATTTATTCAAGAATTAGTAAGATCATTAAAGGGTTTACACATCCCTTCCACTTTTTCCCCCACTTTGGAGAGTGTCTAACAAAATTTTCATTCTTGGGGATATAGAAGCAAAACATGTTGTTGTCAATGAACTTTGTAGGCTACAGAATCGGGATTTATTATTAGAAATTTCGAGTCAGAGATTCAAAGAACCACGTTTTGAATCGGAAAGATTTTTGGGTTAGAGACTTAATTTTTTCTTTCAGAATTCCAATTCGTCGAAAATATAATTCTTTACAATTCAGAATACCTTACAATTTAAAGAATTTATTATTTGGTGCCTTGAACTTAGGCTACTTAGAAATTTAGTTGCCTTCCAAATTCAAATCTTCCAAATTATGGTTTTCTTCAAAGCTTTCCAAATTTGAATACATTCCAAATTTTAAAGCTTCTCAATTATTCCAATGCCTTAAATTGTAAACTTTTCTAATTTTGTTTTCTTAAAATTTTATATCTTAATTTTCCCTTCTTCTAATTAAAACCCCTATAAATTTGTTTTGTCTTCAAAATATTGTTGCTGTCAAAGGTTTTCTTGCTTTTGAATTTTCCAATTTGAATGCTTTAAAATATTAATATTAATTAATTAAATTAATTAATTAATTCTCATCAATATTTGTTTATGTTGCATATGAAATTAAATTTAAACAGGGCATGTCAATCCAATCGAATTTCACAGGGAAGAGAAAAACAAATTCTAGAAGAACAATAATTAACAACTGATTGAGTCAATTATTTGACTATGTGTAATAATATTATCTCTAATATTATAAATAAAAATAGTGCATAAATAGTTAAGAAAATCATATGAAATATATGTTTTTAATTATATCATAAACAAATAATACTATTTGACAGAAAAAAGAAAATTTATAGCACATTCTTTGCATTTTATAATAATATCTCAAATTGTTAAACACTTGTTAAAATCCTATGATAACAGCCGAATTGTTAAAAAAATAGAATATTTTAGTATACTTCATTCATTTAGTGCGAATTCTTGAAAATTTTTAAATATTTAAATACATTAAAATACTAAATTATAAGATAAAAAATTGCGAGACTAGAAAATTTTCACGGGAATAGGTGTAAAAAGCGAGTTTGACACTAAGAAAAGAATTAGTTTAAGACATTTTTGGCCAGTTTTAGTGGATTTATGTAGTTTTTCGAACTACAATTTTTATTTTCATCATTCAGATTAATTTTGAGTTTATATTTTTTCGTTTCTAAAGATTTTAACTCGAATAAAGAAATTTTTTAACTAAAAAAATCAATAGAGTAGTTAAATTTCTATTTTTAAAATATAGAGTATTTAATTTTTCATTTAAGAAACCTAATTTTCGAATCTAGAAACGAATTTTCTACAAAAGAGTTTAATTTTGTATCAAATTGTTGAATTTTTATGCCAAAAAGACGAATTTTCTACAAAGAAAATGAATTTCCAACATAATAGTTAATTTTACCAAAAATTTAATAGTTAATTTTTTAAAAGAAAAATATTTTAATTTGAAATAAAAAACAGTTGGATTTAACCGACAACAACGAATTTTTAACAAAGTACTTGAATACTCAATTAAAACAGATTAATTTTCAACTGAACAGTTTTATTTTTAACCAAAAAATTGATATTTTACCATCGAAGTAAAATTTTCAACAAAAAGTTAATTTTCAACCGAATCGTATTTTTTAAACCAAAACGTTTTCAGTTTTATCAAAAAATTGATATTCTAACAAAAAAGAATTTTCAAAAAAATACATAAATTTTCAACCAAATAGTTAAAGTTTCTGCCAAATTGTTACATTTTCAAACAGAAAATACCAATTTTCTACAACACAGTTAAATTTTTAACCAAAATAGGTAACATTTCTACAAAAAGAGATGAATTTTTAAACCAAAAAGATATTAAAAAAAAGGTTAGTCGAGAAAAGAAAAAAAATTTGAATAAAATTGTTGGATTTTCAAAAAAAAAAGAATTCTCAACAAAACTGTTGAATTATCAGCAAAAATGGAATTTTCAACCAAAACAGATTTATTTTCAACCAAACAGTTTCAGTTTTATCCAAAAAATTGATATTCTAACAAAAAAGAATTTTCAACAAAATACTTAAATTTTTAACCAAATTGTTAAAGTTGCTACCAAATTGTTCAATTTTCGAGCAGAAAATACCAATTTTCTAAAAAAGTGTTGCATTTTTAACAAAAACAGGTAAAATTTCTACAAAAATAAATGAATTTTTAAACCACAAAGATAGATATTAAAAAAAATTTAGTCGAGAAACGAACAAAATTTCAATCAAATTGTTGGATTTTCAACAAAAAAAAAGAATTTTCAACAAAACTGTTAATTTATCAACAAAAATTAAATTTTCAACTAAAACAGATTTAGGTATTTTTAACCAGACAATTGTATTTTTAACTAAAATAGGTGACAGAAAGAGATAAATTTTCAAACCAAAACGATGGATATTAAAAAAAAATTTAGTCTAGAAAGAAAAAGAATTTTGTCAAATCGTTTAATCTTGAAAACAAAAAGTTAATTTTCAACCGAAACAGTTTTATTTTTAACCAGACAGTTGCCTTTTTAACCCAAAAACGTATAATTTGTACAGAAAGAGATGAATAAATTGTCAACCCAAAAAGATGGATATTAAAAAAAAAATTTTAGTCGAGAAAGAAAAAAATGTCTTATCACATTGTTGAATTTTTAAGCCAGAAAGGCCAGTTTTCAATTGAAAAATTAATTTTTCAACTACAAGACATATGACTTTAACAAAATAATTCAGTTTTGAACCATATAATAAAATTTTTTAACTGTAAAGAATGAATTTTCAACGAAAAATAGTTATATATTTTCTTATTGGATTCTGTTAATTCATTCATGATTTAAGTGGAAAAAGAGGGTGACTGGGAAAAGACTTTCAGAATATTGGGTTAGAAAACTGGAAATTTTGCTTTAAAAAAATATTTTTCCATTACACACTTTATTGTTTTGAACTGCACATAAGTTTAATACTTGAAAAATGTTATCACTTCAGTTCTTATTTAATTTAATATTCAGTTTGCTCAACATTCTTTGCAAATCTTCGATTAACTCTGCTATAACAACCTTATCATCTGCAAACGCTAACCCACGTACCCTTACTGTCTCGTGATCCACAAATAATCATAAATTCACGAAATAATAATAAATTAATAAACAAATAAATAAGGGTTCATCCACAATTCACGTAAGGTGTTTGTCTGATATGTAAAATTAAATAACATCAAATTAGAGAACCTAACAATTCCACGTCGTAAATTATTATTCAAATTATTTGCAAAATGTATAATAATTGCATAGTAATTGCAAAGGCACCACATAAAAATCTATGCAAATACAATCGCTGAACGAAAGGGAAGGGGTAGGAAAATCTGTAGGAATACTTCGGTATATGTGGGAATATGTAGGAATATAAGGGAATATCAAGAATATCAAGAATATCTGGCAATATTGAAAGAATATATGGGTAATTGTCAAATTAAAGGCAAACTTGAAGTCCCAGTAATATAATATTAACTTAGAAACTCGTGCTGATTTTTTTTCAATTTAATAAACTCTTATTATCATTCTCTATAAAATGGTCAGTTCTTTTTTTTCATTTCTGTTCCTATTTAGTTTAATTTAATATAAGAACACCCGAAACGTCATTACCGTACGGCGTCCCAGCCTCACTTTGCACAAAGATAAACTGATTTTCTCATTTTTTCAGACAGTAACCTTTTTTGTGAATCCTATAATAAAACTGAAAAGTGCATCTTGACAACAAAAGCGTCATTCCCGTACGTGCGTTAAAAACCATTTTCGAGGTGAAAAAAAAATTATAAAAACCATTCCGTTACTTGCTTAGCGGTGTTTTCTTTCATAACTAGGTGACTTTTTATAATTAAAATCTGTTATTTTTTTATAAACATTAAAAAAGGTTAAACTTTAACATTCTTCTCACATCATTACCGTACCGTACAATAGAACAGCGTACGAGTGATTATATGCGCGTGCGCATGGATTCATTATTATTTCTTATTTTCATAACTGCCCCTTTTGGGTTTTAAATTTTTACATGTGATAAGATCAATTTCCGTTATGAAATATTTAATTCCTAATAATAATATGATTGCCACTGTAGGTGCTAAAATTTGCCTACAATTTGACAATTACCGATATGGGAATATTTAGTAAGTGTGCCAGGAATATCAGAGTGGTCGACCCCTCGATTAAAAATTCTTGGGCAGTTATTTAATCTTCGAATATAGAATAAGTTTCGAAGTAAGTAGCTGAACTGATGATAAATTGCAGAATGCTAAATGGAACTTGCACCGAGTCTCTCGTTAATTAAAGTTAGACGTCGAAACACGATCTGTTCTCGCGAATGTGCGTCGCAACATTGGCGGGCGTGTGTGCAGAATTGCCGATGTTTGAGTTAGTTTGTTAGATCATTCGTGCGTGCTAGTTGATGTACTTATGGGACACCATTCGCATGTTCTTGAAACGGAAATAAAAATCTAGAACCTGATACGCATCATGGATCGCACTATGTATGGCAAACTGGAACCGGGCCCCTCTTACCAACCCTACAGGATCACCGTCAAGAAGGGCTCACCTCCAGGATGTAAGTTTCATCCAGTTTCATCCAAAATCACTCCGAGAAATGTCCTCTTCTCTCAAAAGGATCATTTTTTGACACGTACACACACTGTTAGAAAAATCTGTACTAGATTTAGTATACATGTAATGTAAGCAAGAATGCACAACATGAAATTGAATTTAGTATACCAGCGTACAGTAAATTTAGTGTATGTATATAATAAATTTAGTATGCACGTACATAAAATTTAGTATAGGCATATACTAAATTTAGTATACATGTATACGAAATTCAGTATACGCATATACTAAATTTAGTATGCGCGTTCCGTTTCGCGTGGGTTCCATCTTCATCGCCTGTAAACATATGATCAGATGAAACATGAAATCGAAGAACAAAGTTTTAATTTTCGAATAATCATATCTTTAAGCTGCACATACGTTGATAAATTGACTTTCAAAGAGAAGACGATCCTCGCAGAAAGAAGCCGAACCTTGTAGCATTACACAGAACTCAAACAAATGCAGCGGCATCGAGCTTGCCACCGGTCACTTTGCCCGACTCGCGTAAATCGGAACGCGCTTGCGCAGCTGAATATAGTAAACACGTATATGAATTTTAGTATACAGAAACTATAAAATTCATATACGTGAAAGAAACTTACGGTACACTTAATAAATCTAGTATACATATAACTTCATAAAAGAAATTTAGTATACGTATGTATACTAAAATTACAAAGTGTTGTGAATTCAGTAAACGTATAGGAAATTTAATTTGCCCGTGTATACTAAAATTGCAAACATGTCTAACAGTGTGGGATACAGTGTGAAATATTATATATAACATTCATTTGTTTTATACCAAAAATGTGTAAAACAAATGAATATTATATATAAAACTTACTATGTATATAAACTGTACACAATATTTTTCCGACTGGGTTGGTAGAATACCCTCACTAATTGATTTAGTAGAAACTGATAAAATTCTAGAGTGAATGAAACATATATTTTTTTTAAATTACAGAGTTGCTACAAGTCAGCTAATTCTAAAAAGTCAGGGAATGTTATTATTATGGTTGACAATCGCAAATATTTGGTGGAAAATTAATCTGTTTTGGTTGGGAATTTAAACTAATTTGTTGAAAATTCATCTTTTTCAATTTAATTCAACTATTTTTGGTATGAAATTAAAATCTTTTTTTGTGGTTGAAATATAATATATCACGTTTTTCGTTGAGAATTCATCGTTTTTGGTAGAAAATTTAACAACTCAGTTGGAAGTGGAACTGCGTTGTTGAAAATTTATTTATTTGGTTGAAGATTCATCATTTTATTAAAAAATTCATTTCTTTGGTTGAAAATTCATTTCCTTTTAGTTAAAAATTGATTTTTTTGACTGAAGATATAACTATTCCATTTTCGCTTGAAAATTTATATTTTGAGTTAAAAATTAATTAATTTGTCTGAAAACTTGTTTTTTTTTTTAAATTCACTTTTCTAACTGAAAATTGAAATATTATATTTTTGGTTTGTAAATTTAGCTTTTTTAGTTTAAAATTGAATTATTTTGTCGAGAATTTATTTTTTTGGTTGAAAATTGGAAAAAAATGTTTTGTTGAAAATTCGTTTTTTTTTATTGAACATTTATTTTTCTGAAATTTTAACTATTCTAATTTTGGTTGAAAATAGGAAAAATTTGGATAATGGATTCGGTTTTAGGATACCAAAATCCTTCGGGGTCACATAGTAATAATTTTCAATGATTTTTCAATGACTTCTGCCATTAAAGAATTTATTTTTAAAAATTGGATATATACTTAGATCGTTGGAAATCCATTCACAGTGGTATAAAAAAGTCCGAGAAAAATATAAAATTAGTTAATTAAATACACAATTGTGATAATATTTCTTTTCCAGATTTATCATTTAATCCTTACAATAACTAATACTTTTAACGTAAACTTAAAACTACACTCTTCAGAAGAGCAAAGTAAAAATGCTAAAATTAATCGAATAGTTTGAGCTGAGGTATAAAAATTTGTGGTCCGACATCCAAAACAAGTATAATGAAAAAAATTTGCCTTATTTAAAATTGTTTGGAAATGTATAAAAACATGTTTTTTGCATTGAGTTGAACCTGAAGTTTCTTCAGCTTGAACCAAAAAAACCTGTTATTATTTTTTATTCATAGGAACATTTTTTTCCATGGTGTATCTAACGTTCCAAAATCGCAAAAAAAAATTAAACCCGAAAGTCCTAAATCACGACAAAAGTTTTTTTTCCGAAAAAGCAAAATGATAAAATGTTCCTTTGGTTCAAGCTGAATAAATTTCAGATTTAACGTAATGCAACTTTTTTTTAAATGTGTGCATATGACTCAATCATAATAAACATGTTTTGCACATTTTCAAAAAAAATTGTTACTGCGCAAAAAATTAATTCTTAAATTTCGTAATTTTTTTATTATTGTTCACTAGTAAAAGCTGTGAACATAAGAAATTCGTCATAATTTTTGAACCAATAGGAAATATTTCGAATTTAAAATCGTTTAACATTGCAATTGATGAATTTGAAATATTTCATTTTTTAATTAGGTAGGTATATAAAGTGTTCACCTTCTAATACTTATGTAAAAAGTACAATATAATTCTTAATGTTATTGGTACCTTATTTATTCATAAATAATTGATTGAAGTGCTATAATTGCTTTAACTATTATTCAACAATATGGGTACACTTACCAATTTCAGAGAATTTTCGCGCGTAATTCAAATATTGTGTTTTTAAATATCGTACATTTAAAGAAAAAGGGGAAAAAGGTGAAGTTTTTGAGAATAGAGGAAAAAGGGGAATTTCAAGAAAAAAGGGGAAGACTGTGCACACTGACATTGTCTTTTTGCGAGAAGCTTCACATCAGGGACATTATGCAAGAGGTCATTTGCATTTTTTGGAATATGCAAAAAAAATGGTTCTTAAAACTTTAACTAGAATATTTGGCATAGCATTTAACACGATTGGAAGAAATTTTAATTATTGTACTATTCGTCATTAAAATTGTTTTATTTTAAAGTCAATATATGTGTTGTTTTTGAATTATGCGTGAATAAATGTGCTTTCGGTTCTAATTTTACTGTATACCAGAAGTAATGACCTATTCGGAAATCAAGGTTGTTTCTAAAAATCATTAAAAGCAACTAAATAATGGATTTTATCGACTATAATTTATATAAAACTTTTAGAAACTTGTTTTGGCCTACTGTAGCATAGTTTTTTCTATGATTTTCCAGCAAAATAATTCTGTTTGCGTAAAAAAAGATTTTCACGTGATTCAAAACAAAAGAGGCAAGAGAACGATGCTGTTGTTTTGAGACAATTTTTTCACTGAGTGAATTGCCCCCTCCTTCAGAATTCAGTTTAAAAAAATTTCCTTCCTTTTTCTTTTTCTTTTTCTCATTTTTATAGTCATATGTTTTTGAAGTGGCTTTGAGAATCCTTTTAGCATGCGCTTTGATCGTTGATCCTTGGTCTTATTACTTAACACTTATTTTTATTTCATCTCATCTTATCTTCTCTCATCTCAGCTTAGTTTTAAACCTTTTTTGTATTTTTCACTATTACTTTTCGCATTTTCTTCTTTGCTCGCTTATCGACGATACATCGGACATTCAGGTGCGAGACTTACCGACGTGTTTAGTTTTATATGTAGTTCCGGACATTCGCGAAAGGTGGATTTGTTTACTTATTCAAATGTTGATTCTTTTTGTATGAATTGTGTATGAATTTAAAGCATTTATTGTTTAAACAAATATATATATATATATCATAATTAATATATATTTTTACAAAAACATTCTAATGACATATACATATACTTTTTTTAAATACAGAATTGCTATATAGGTCAGGTAATTCTAGAAATAATGTCAGGGAAAACGATAAATTATTGTTTATATATATTATTTTCGATAAATTAAAGTTGAAATTAATTTTATTATTATGATTAAAAATCGAAAATATTTATTTGAAAATTAATCGGTTTTGCTTGAGGATTAAAACCATTTTGTAGAAAAATCAGATATGCTTGGTTGAATTCAATTATATTTGGTATAAAATTAAAATCCTTTTTGTGGTTGAAATATGATTTATCACGTTTTTTCTTGAGAATTCATCTTTTTTTTGGTAGAAAATTCAACTACTTATTTGAAAGTTGAACTACTTTGTTAAAAATTTATTTATTTGGTTCATGATACATAATTTTAGTTTAAAATCCTTTCTTCTGTGAAAATTTAATTATTTTGTTGAAAATTATGTTTCCTAGATGAAAATTAATTGTTTTAACTGAAAACTTCACTCGTACATCTTGGTTCAAAATTTTTATCTTCTTAAGTTGAAAATTCAAAAATTTGTTACAAAATTCCTGTATTTGATTGAAAATTCGAATTTTGTGGGAGAATGTTTAATCTTGTTGGTGACAAATTCACATTTTTGGTTGAAAATGCATTTTTTCTTATTTAGAATTAATTTCTTCAACTGGAAATGTAACTATTCTATTTTTTGTCGAAAATTTATCTTTTTTGATAGAAATTTAATCTTCTTGGTTGAATATTAAACTATTTCATTAAGAATTTACTCTAATTTGATTGAAAATTAATTTTCTTACTGAAAATTTAACTATTTCATTTTTAGTTGAAAATTTATCTGTCTTCTGTAAAAACTTAACTATTTGTTAAAAATTCGTCCTTTTTTTTGGTAAAAGGGTACTCCCATTAGTTGATATTTCATTTTTTTTTGTTAAAAATTCATTTCTTTAGTTGAAAATTTAATTTAATTTGTTGAAAATTCTGAAAATTTACCTTTTTTGATAGAAATGTAATCTTTTTCATTGAAAAGTTATCTGTTTAGTAAAAAATTCAACTATTCTATTTTTTGTTGAGAATTCATTTCTCTCATTGCGAAAAAAAACTATTTAGTTGAAAATTCATTTTTCTTTTGTGATAGAAAATTCATCTTTTGAAAATTTATATTTTTAGCACCCTTATTTTGTTAAAAATTTAATTCTTTTGTTGAAATGATATTTTCTAGATGAGAATTAATTGTTTCGTCTGAAAATTTTACTCGTACATGTTTGGTTCAAAATTTATCTTATTGGTTGAAAATTTGAAAATTGATCTTTTTGGTTGAAAATGAGATTTTTCTTATTTAGAATTAATTTTTTAAACTGGAAATGTAACTGTTCCATTTTTTGTCGAAAATGTATCTTTTCTGATAAAAATTTAATCTTTTTGGTTGAAAATTATACTATTTCGTTGAAAAATTACTTTAATTTTATTGAAAATTATTGTTTTTTTTACTGAAAATTAAACTATTCTATTTTTAGTTGAAAATTTATCTGTTTTCGGTGCAAATCTGGACTTTTTTTGTAAAAGAGTACTCTCTCATTAGTTGAAATTTCATCTTTTTGGTTAAAAATTAATTCCTTTGTTTGAAAATTCGTTTCTTTTTTGGTTGAAAACTTATTTTACTACGTGAAAATTTAACTATTTTATTTTTTATCTATTTTTTTTAAGAATTCATTACTCTCATTGAAAAAAAAAACTATTTTGTTGAAAATTAATTTGCTTGTTGATAGAAAATTCATCTTTTAGATTTTGGATCGAAAAATCCACCATTTGGAGGAAATTTCATATTTTTGGTTGGAAATTCATTATTGTAATTAAAAATTAATTTCTTTGGTTGAAAATTCGTTTCTTTTTAACACAAAATTTAATTCTTCTATTTTTGGTCAAAAAATCTTCTTTTTTTTGTGACGAAAAAAAAATATTTTGTGGAAAATTCATTTTTTTTTTTTGGTTGAGCACTTATTTTTCTGGCATTTTAACTATTCTAATTTTGGTTGAAAATTGATTTTTTTTTTAAGATGAAAATTCAAGTTCTTTGTTGAAAATGAGCCTTTTTTGGTAGAAAATTAATCTTTTGAGTTGAAAATGCAACAATTTGTTTAAAAATTCATATTCTTGGTTGAAGAATCATCATTTTATTAACAAATTCATTTCTTTGGTTGCAAATTCGTTTTCTTTTAGTTAAAAATTAATTCTTCAACTGAAAATTCAACTGTTCCATTCTCTGTTAAAAAATAATCTTTTCTAGATCTAAATCTGATAGTTTGGAAGAAAATTTGTCTTTTTAATTGAAAATTCAACTATTTCGTTGAAAATATTTATCATTTTAGTAGAAAATTCATCTTTTAGATTGTAAATCAAATTATTTGGTTGAAAGTTAAACTTTTTCGTTGAAATTATTTTGTTGTTTTTGAAGATTCATCGTTTTAATCAAAAATTCATTTCTTTGGCTGAGAAACGAATATTTTATAATTTTAGTTAAAAATTCATCTCTTTGGCGAGCTCTTTGGTTGAACATTCGTTCTTTGACTAAAAATTTAATTATTCAATTTTCGGTTGAAAAATGATCTTTTTCAGATGAAAATTCGTCTTTTTTTGGTAGAAATTAATCTTCTTGGTTGAAAATTAATCTTTTTGGTCAAAAATTTAATTTTCTATAATCAAAGATTCATCATTTTAATTGAAAATTCATATTTCTTATTTAAAATTCAACTATTCCAGTTACAAATTTAATTTCAAAATTGATCACTTTGTTTGAAAATGCAACTGTTTTTTTTATAGTTAGTTTTTTTCGTTTAAAGTAATTTTTGTAATCTGAAATTTGAACTTATTCAATTTGAAAATTCCATACTTATTGTTTAAAAATTAATTTTGTTTTCGTTTGGAAATTCAATAATTTCAGTTGAAAATTCATTTTTTTAGTTGGAAACACTTATGTTTCATTTAAAATTAATTTTTCTAACTAAAAATGTTACTATTCCATTTTCGGTTGAAAATTATTATTTTTTAGTTAAAAATTCAACTATTTGGACGAAAATTTGTCTTCTTTAATTAAAAATTCAACTATTTCGTTAAAAATCCATTTACTTTGTTTAAACATTATAATTCAATTGTTTCAGTTGAATATTCCTAATTTTATTTGAAAATACATTTTTTGGTTCAAAATTTAACTATTTCAGTTAAAGATTCATAATTTTATTTGAAAATTCATGACTTTGGTTAAAAATTAAACTATTTTGTTCAAAATTCCCTTTTTTATGTTGAATATTACTTTTTTCTATTGAAAATTTATCTTTTTAGTAAAAAATAAATGTATTTTATTGTAATTTCAATTTTGTTGGTAAAAATAAATTAAGATTCTTGCTTGAAACGGCATCTTTTTAAAAATTTAGACATTTGGTTGAACATGCGTATACATATATTTTTTTAATTCGTGGTTTTTGGTAGAAACTTAATCTTTTTGTTGAAAATTAATCTTTTTGGCTAAAAATTTAATCAATTTTGTGAAAAAATTTAACTATTTTGTTGAAAATTATTTATTGTTGTTAAGCATTATTTTTTAGCTGAAAATTTAACTAATCCATTCATGATTGTAAATTTATTTTTTTTAGTTAAACGTTCAACCATTTGGTTGAAAATTCATGTCTTTTGTTAAAAATTCTTCCTGTTTGTTGGAAAGTCAGTGCTTCTGCATGAAAATTCATCTTTTTGGTCAAAACTTCTTTCTTTTTTTTTTTGGTTGAAAATCAATTTTTTCAGTGAAAATTTAACTGTTCCATTTATCATTGTAAATTTATCTTGTTCAGTTGAAAATTGAACTATTTAGTTGAAAATTCAACTGTTTGATAAAAAATTCATGTATTTTTTTTAGAATGTATGTCATTTGGTAGAAAATTAATTTTCTTGGTTAAAAATTCAACTACTTGTTTTAAAGTTGAGCTTATTTGTTAAAAGTTCATTATTCGCTTAGAGATGCATAATTTCAGTTGAAAGTTCATCTCTTTGTTTAAAAATAAAAATATTTTGTTGAAAAATCGGTTTAGTCTGGTAAAAAATTATGTTTAAATTGAGAGGTAACTATTCCATTTAAGGTTGAAAAATTGACAGTTTTTTATTTGAAAATTCAATAACTATTTTGTTAAAAATTCTTATTTTTCGGTAGAAAAATCTTCTCCGTTAAAAATTCATGTTTTTGGTTGAAAATTCAACCATTTGATTAACAATTAATCAACTTTTGTTAAAAATTAAACAATTTTGTTAAAAAGTATTGCTTTTGGTTGACGAGTCAACTATTTAGTTGCAAAAAGGATTTTTAGAATAAACGTCATGAATTAAAATCAAATTTTGCGTTTCGCGGCAAATATGACCGGGATTTGCAATCTTCCGCTGAATCGCCACCCCAGTTCGCGATTTTGGTTAATTGCATTTTGTTTTGTAACTGCTTGGCAGAGAAAGAGACAGACTGAATAAAAGATTTAGGAGACTCCTTGAGCCAATTTTTTTAAATATTTGTTGTTAAAATATTAAATAGTGTCAATTACTGGTCTAATATTTGGAGAAATGAAATAATAAATAAATAATATATATAAATAAACAAATAAACTCCTTGAGCCAATGTTCACCTCACCTTGAATGCCGTGAATGGATGTAGGTGACATCATCATTCTCGTACGAGCAATCAGATGGTCGGTGCATAATTGGTCCCGAGGAAGTCTCGATACCGATTCTTATGATGTAAATTGAGTCGGGCAGTCCCACGCCAATAATTTTTATTTCGATTCGATTCACATTGATCTGATCATGCCAGTCCTGATCCGATTCTCGTTGACTTCACCGTCTCTAATAAGTTCATGGTGTCTTGTTACGAAAAAAAGTAGTTTTGTGAACATTTTCTTGTGATCTTCCTGATAGGATTAATTCTCATCAAAATTTAATTTCCGTAAGTCTTTAAAATATTTTCATTCGTTCAGAGAGAGCCAGATTGGGATACGAAATTGGCTCTAGAAATAGGCCAATGGAAAATTAGTAATTTTATCACTTTCTACTAAATCAGTTAGTGAGGGTATTCTATGAACCCAGTCGGAAAAATATTGTGTATAGTTTATATGCATAGTAAGTTTCATATATAATATTTATTTCTTGTATACATTTTTGGTATACAAGAAATGAATATTATATATAATATTTCACACTATATATTATATAATATTGAAAGATTTTCAATTATTGTTACTCTAGGAAACTTAGGCGATGTCAACAATTTTCCTGTTATTGACGGGCACCAGGAACGTCAAATAGAAAAAATAGCCATTTTTTTCGTCATATTTGTTTATTTATATAAAAATTAAAAGTATAGACCGAATCCATTTCAAATCAGGCTGCGGTTCTACTTTTTAAAGTCGCAGAATCTCTTAGGGACAAAATATGTGTTTTTTTTAGAGGAAATTAGGCAATACATATTTTTGTGATTTGTGAAAAAAATTGTTTCACGAAGTTATGAGAAAATTAAGAAAATGTTGAAAATTGATAAAATGGCGTAGGTTTTTCTGAATATATTAAAAGTCCATTTTCTCAAAAAACCCACACTTATATTTTTTGCTATTTTTTTTTTTAATTTTTACTATCATAAGGAAAACACCTTGTGAGTTTTATGCGGGCTAAATAACTTTTGTGTCCAGGAACATTTTATGAAATCGAATTTTCTCATTTTTCTTGCAAACAATAACAGATACGAAAAAATGTGAAGAAAATAATTGGCGCAGTTAAAAAAGTTCTACAAAAAGTTCCTTTACACATTTATGATATCTTGTACCATTCCAAGAAAAATAAAAATATTCAATTTTCATAAAGAAAAAAATTCTCTTGCCTACAAAACAGTTTTAGCCCGCATACAACTTATAGAATATCTTTTTTCTATAAATAAAAATGTACAACAAATATTTTTTGAATAAAAAAGTTGGGGTTCGCCCCCTTTCACAGAAAATGCCCATATGTTTCTAGTCCTTCAACTTGTTTTTTCAAATTTTATATATGGATGAACAATTGAAATTCGAAAATGTCTTTATTCATTGTTTTCTATAATCCTGTGATAGTTTAATGTCTATGAAAATTTAGATTCACAATAATAGGTAAAACTCGAAGAATAAATCTGAACGCTAAATGACAAGAGTGTCCTGATTTTGAAACTGTGCACAGCACAGCAATTTATAATATAGTTAATAACAGATTTGTACATATAAAAGAATTGCCGATAAACTCTGATTTTCAATTTTTTTAAAAAACAAAATATTCAAGTACGCATAACTTCGTAAAACAATTTTTTTCACAAATCGCAAAAATACGTATTGCCTAATTTCCTCTAAAAAACAACATATTTTGTCCCTGAGAGATTCTGCGACTTCTAATATAGAACCTAACTTATTTGAAATGGATTCGGTCTATGTTTTTAATTTTTTTATAACAAATATGACGAAAAAAATTGCCATTTTTTCTATTTGACGTTCCTGGTGCCCGTCAATAACAGAAAATTGTTGAAATCGCCTAAATTTCCTAGAGTAACATTAATTGAAAATCCTTCAATATTATATAATAATCAAAGAAAATTTATAAACAAATTATTTGTTGAAAGAATGTTTCCTACGATTATCCATAATTTTACGCTTTTTGCTTCCTCATAGAGGTAGCCTTGTAATGGTGACATTTTCAAAATTTTTAAATTCATTTAATTAAATCCTCCCTAATTTAAAAATGTCTAATACAATGTTCTAAGCAATCGTCCGGATGTGTGTTTGCATGTATGTGTGGATGTGTGTGCGTGGATGTCATACTTTTTTGTGAACACTATATAACTTGAAACGGTTGATGAAATTTGGAGGACTTATTTCCCCCACTAATATCTTGAAACCGACCGAAGAATTTCTAAAAATATTTATTGCATTTTTTTAGCCCTCAATATTATTTTAAAAATCGGTTTTTTATAGTAAAACTTTTTTCATTAGCATAATTCAAAGTTGATGCAAGAATATAAAACATTCCTTGGTTCGAGACGAATTGATTGACCTATAATATTAATACATTTTATTGAAGAGTAAGGAGGCTATGGTAATGCATAATATTTGAAAACACGGTTTTTTATGGTAAAACTTTTTTCTTCAACATAATTCAAAGTCGATGCAAAAATCTAAAAGATTCATTGGTTCAAGACGAATCGATTGACCTACACTGTTACAAATAATATTAAATTTAATATACCCATGTGTATTAAAATTAATATATCAATCATATGAAATCGCCATTATAAGAGCGTGTATATTAAATTTCATATACATTTATGTTAATCACTTACAAGAAAAATCAGATAATTCCATTTTACACAAATTCAAAATAAGTTCAAAATGAATTTTCGACTCTAAATAATAAAACATGATACCTTCTTCCAGTTAATCAAAAATATGACTGGATTTTAGGTCGAAAAGATCAATTTAGCAAACAAATAACATACCTAACCAACAACCAACTGTACTAGCATTCAATTTCTACTATTTAGACTGGATTTTGGAAAAAGTGTCACCCGTACGTCGCACTTTCATTATAAATAACAATTCAATCGACGAATTCTAGATTATTAATTTAATTGCGAATATTTGACAAGATTTAAAGAAATGAAAGCACTTTGAGTTTTCATGCACACTGCTATACCGACTTGTATATTAAATTTAATACACATGTATATTAAATTCACTACACCCATGTATGTTACATTTTAGTAGCGGTAGTGCATATTTGCTTCACACACATGTATATTAAATCTCATACAGATTTTTTTTAACAGTGCATAATATTAATACACTTCATAGAAGATTAAGGTAGTGATGCGTATTTAAAATATTTGAATCATCTGTTTCAAACAGAAAAAACTTTTTTCATTGACATAATTTAAAGTTGACGCATGAATAGAAAAGACTTTTTGATCATAAATTTTCAAATAGAATAATTCTGACAATTTTTGTAAAGAACTCATAAAGCTGGGAAAGGGTTAGGTTGCGACAGAACTTTTCCCTTCCCTTTTCCAGCTCGAAAAATTATAATTTCGAATACAAAATTTGATTTGTCTGATTTTTTTTTGTATTTAAAAAATTGTTTGTATTATTTTGTAATTTTTTATTTTTTGTAAATTCCTATTTTTAAATTGATCAAAACGAAGCCTTTGGTTTGTCTATTATTGGAAAAAAATAACTACACTGTTGAAAAAATCTAATCGAAATTTAATATACATGTGAGTAAAGTCATTTGCATATACCGTAAATTAATTTTAATATAGCATCATGTTGTAAAATTAATATCCATGTATATTAAAATCAGTAAAACAGAGTGCGTGAAAACAACACGTTCTTTGATGCCTTCAGATCTTCTCAAATCTTAAAAAATGAAGTAATAACCTTAAATTCATCGACTAAATTCCTACTTACAATTAAAGTGCAACGTACAGGTGGATTTTTTTCTAAAATTCGCTGTGAATGTTAGAATTTTAACGTGAGTGCAGGTTTTTGGGGATTTGGTTTCTTAATTATTTGTTTAATTGAACTTTTCTCCTAAAAACCGGTGTAATTTATATTTATCTAGGAGTAAATATTATGTTTGATTATTTATAATTGAAAATTGCTGCCAAAATTGTTTTTAATTTGTGTAAAGTACAAATATATGACTTTTCTGATAAATGATCAATATGCGGTATATGAAATTTAAAAACATAGTCTCTTAATGGCGATTTTGTATACCTAGGTTTTAGATTTAATATACAAATGTATATTAAATGTATATTAAAATTACAAACATTTTAATCAGTGTAGTGCTTCCTCGATGAGGAAACAAATACATTTGCTACCGGGAAACAAAGTACTCGCGAAATGAGAACCATATAATTATAAATACAAATAAATTTTTTTGATCAATTTCATGATTTTTTGAAACAAATTTAATAAACAAATGCATTATTGGGGCATCTGTCGACCGAAACATTCTTTTTATTTCCATGTCAAAGGCAAAATCGAATAATAATTGTCTTCTGAAAATTAATTTGTCCACGGACGTTTTTTCTTTTGGCCCACTGTACGGCGGAGGGTCAGCAATCAAGTAACCAGGTTGACGTAACGACTACAATGACTCTAAGAGTTCTAGACCTAGACTCTAGTAAGTCTCTAGTGGGCGAAGAGCGCGAGCGCAGGGCCAAAGGAAGGCGGCCCAGTTCACTTCGTTTCGGTCGCTCAGCTCGGCGCTTCGGCGGGCTCTCGCTCCGAGTTTCTCGTCCCGAAAATTCAAATTTACAAAGTACTCTAGTCTTATATTTTATTTAATATTTTTCTTTTTCAATTTCAATTGATCCCTTGGAAATTTTTCAATTGGCGCTCAAGCAAGCCGCCCAAGATTGAATCCTTCTGGTGATTTCAAAATCTGCTGCTCTTTGGCTCGATGAGATGAGTGTCGATCGATCCTGTCAGTTAATTCGCGCGACAGATGAAGATATTGCGACTAATATCACCTCGCCGAGTTATTTTTAAAAGCTCCTCCAAAAATTGGCCGATTCTCAATTTTTCACGACCCTCTGAATATCGCATTTTCATTTTTGTTCCGGAATTAGATCAGCGATTATTGCTAGATAAGGTCAAATTTTTAACAAATAAGAGGGAAACTCTGTGCCTGAATCACAATTTTTTTTTAATTACAGTTTGTTACACATGCTTTACTATTTTCTCTTTAAAAAAATTATGTATGCTAAATTTGAGAAATATTTGAATTACGCGGGAAATTTCGGACCGGAAATAGTATCGAGTTTGAATTGCAAAATTCTAACATTTGCTTGAAATTTACGAGAGAGATTTAGCTATAAATTACGTATTTATTTAAAAAACTTAAATACTCAATATGTAATTTATAGCAAGGGGAAACCTTCCTACAGTGGATAATGCAACCGACAGTGAATAATAGTTAATTAAGATCACAAATAAACGTAAAAAATAATTTTAATTCATAAACCCTTATAGTGTCTTACTAAATGAATTAAATAAATTATTTTACATAGATTAGTATGTTTAATTAATAATTATCCACTGTAGGTTGCATTATCCACTGTAGGAAGATTTCCCCATTTCTTGCGTCTTAATTTTTATTTTTAACTCTCATCAACAAAAAATGTGCAAATTTTTACTTGACCGTTTGCAAACTAAAACTAAACTATTTAGAAATCAAATAAAACTTTGAAGATAAAACAATTTTTCGGACGAAAAAAATGTCACGATTTAATTATTTATAATGGTATGTTTCAAAAGAGAAAGTATTCTTGCTTATGAAAATGATTTTAAATATATAAAAGTTGCTTATTTAACAAACTTTATTTCTTTTTTTTACTTTTTTTTTTTACTGATGTCAATGGACTTACAACGATCTGACAAAGAGATGATCATAGTTGATTTGTTTTTTAATTTTATAAATTCCCTGCTGAGAGTCCGCTTGAATGAAATTTTATTTTATGGATTGAAATGTTTATTTTTCAAATTCAATTTAAAATTTTCTCTAATTACAACAAATGATTTTTTAACTGTTGAAAATTGAAGAAAATTGAAAATTGATTTTCCAACTCTTGAAAATGAAAGAAAATTTGAATTTCAACTGATGAAAATCCAATTGCTGAAAATTGGAAAAAGGAAAATTGAAGAAAAATTGAATTTTCAACAGATGAAAATCCAATTGTTGAAAATTGGAAAAAAAATGAAAACTGAATAAAATAGATAATTGAATTTTTAACAGATGACATATCAATGGTTTAAAATTGAAAAAAAATTGAAATTGAATTTTTAACTGTCGAAAATGGAAGAAAATTGATAATTGAATTTTCAACAGGTGAAAATCCAATTGTTGAAAATTTGAAAAAATGAAAATTGAATAAAATAGATAATTGAATTTTTAACAAATGAAATATGAATTGTTGTAAATTGAAAAAATGGCAATTGAATTTTCAACTGTTCAAAATTGAAGAAAATTAATAATGAGTATTCAAAAGTGGAGAATTTAGCAGTTGGAAATTGAATTCTTAACCGTTGTTGGCAATTTGCCAGTGTTGGGAATTTTTTTCTTGGAATTGTTCAGTCCCCTAAAATTGAGTTAATAAACTATTTTAAATCCTTTATTTAACGACCTTATAAACTTTAAACTATTTATAAACTGCACCACAATTGCTGAAAATAAAAATAAAATAAGTTAGGTGATTTAAAGTGATTTAAAGTCCAGATAAATCCTCTGGTAATCTGGAGTAATCCACTTGTCATCCAGAGTAATCCACTTGTAATCCAGAGTAATTCACTTGTAATCCAGAGTAATTCACTTGTAATCCAGATAAATCCTCTGGTAATCCGGAGTAATCCACTTGTTCTTCAGAGTAATCCACTTGTAATCCAGAGTAATTCACTTGTAATCCAGA